>CAIGRP010018637.1:0-14250 GCA_903798385.1 Fraxinus cuspidata
TCTATTGAAACCTTACTGCTTGAACTTAAAATACGCTTTTCTCCAACTCTTAATTCGATTACCGATTCTCACGCCGGAGGTATAAAGGGGGAGAAAGCCCGACCTCATTTTGCAGGTAGCATTCATTGATTTGGAGCAGCCGGAGCACCCTTCTTGTCAAGGAATTCACGATGCTTCATTTCGCTACGATTTCAATACACAATAGTTTTAGTTCAAAGACAAAGATCAAAATAACTTGAATGATGGTGTCTTGCTATCAGTATAGCAAAAATCATTCGTCAATTATTATAAAAATATATCTCTTATATGATAGATGTGAATTCTACCGAAATTTGAACTAAAACAATTTACACGAAACTCAATCGTTAACTCAAATATAGCCAATGTTTGGTACAAATAAAAATCTGATTTTAATCTCAAATCAAAGTCAACAATTAATTTTAACCACACATTTCATGAGATCCACAACTTTTCAATCACACATGCCATCAACTTTTATCAAAATTTATTAAAAATCTAATTTTAATCTACAACAAACATGGCATGATATAAACTTCAATTGAATAGATATTTTTACCGGACACCCCACCGCCACCAGCTACCAGCAAATAGAGAGGGAGAGAATAACCAAATCTGTAGAAATCAAGATAATATATTGATGTTACGAGTGTATTATTTCTATGAAAAAAGACAAATGAAAGTAGCGTGCAGGAGACGTGGATAATCGACTGTGAGATCTAGCCTGTCTTTTAACAATGTCCTAAAAGGCGCGCTTAAGTGCTAAGGTACTGGCGAAATGTTACGTCTTGATAGTAAGAGCGAAATTAAGCGTTCAATTGTCAAGTTGATTGTTTAACACGAGACTAGACGCTATTTATTATTATAATTTTTAAAAAAACTTTTTATTTGACTTTAATTTTAAATTTTTTCTTTAAAAAATATATATTGACTAATTGTAGGAATTATTAAGTAAATATAATATTATTCAGCTATTTGGTATATATTATTTTAATTATTAAAAAATAAAAAAATATTAAAAATAAGAAAACGTTTTTAACGCCTAGACCTTGCCTGAGTTCTTAAAGTTTGAAATTTAGCCTCCACATCTAGTCACGCTTTACGTTTTTTAGAATAACCTCAAAGAGTAATATATGACGGTATATTGGGATTATTAAGTCGAATAGTATTGAACGAAGTTAGCAATGTGATATAAAATTTGAAAATGGTATTTCTACTGGTTGATTTTAAATGAGTATAATTTTTGCTTCGATCGACAATTTTTGTTTTTGGAAATTGCACGATAAAGTATGTCGGGAGATCTTCGCAGTCTTACTAAGAACTCCACCTCACAACCTTGAACGACCTTCCTAAATTAAGCACAAACTTGGGATCAAGAAAATATGAAACTCGACCAATTTAGATGAGGATTTTTATGAGTGAGTTTGAAAATGTTGAATTCTACTTTAGAATATGTTCCTTTTGGAGGATAAATTTATGATGAATCTTAATATTTGAATTAAATTTTCTATCCGCTAATGAATTGATATATGTCGGTGCTCATTAGTCATTAGATATACACACAATCTTATGGATCCCAATGAAAGCAGTTTAGATCACAATATTTGTTTACACAGGACTCCTAAGTGGCAACAACAAAAGCCAAGGGACCTGAATGAAATTAGGCAAAATAGATAAGGGAAGCTGCGGCTAGACCGTGACTCGAAATCTATTCAATTACAGCACAGCCAATCATATTCTTAAAAAATTATTGTCGATGCCAGACTGCCACTACCAATTTGCATGTCTGTCATCTTCACCCCCACGGCCCCACCTTTTCTTTTCCTATTATGGAAAATCCTATATTCACCGGGAGTATATATGAGGTAGATAAGAAACCTCCGTAAAACAAGAATGGCTGCACGCACATACACACACTCTCTCTTTCTCTCTCTCTTCCCTTTTTTAAGCCCAAAAAATTTTATGTAATTTGGACAGAATCCCATAAGAAAAGTCTGATATTTTTCTACCTTTAGAAGCTCTTCTCGAAAATTATGAAATCTTTCTCAATCTGTTTCTCTCTCCTATTCACACACAAACACGGTGTATATGGGGTGTATGTAGAAATGCATGATCTACTAATCCCATAATTCTGGACTATATGAAATTTTAATTATTGAGAATTCAAACCTTTGCCTCAATTTCTTGGAAATTTTTCTGTTGAGGTAAATTGATTCTTGACCTTTGTCTCTATGCCTACTTCTATATTTAGCCTCCACTAAAGCCCGTAATCTCTGCCAACACATTCTGTAATTCAAATTTTATATGTCGTTGTGAAGACATGCTGCTTATGATTTTGAAGACAATCAATTATTAATTGATTTCGAAAAAATCCTGCACATGCAGCAATCACATGCTTGCATCTAAATTTGAACCAATTCTTGTTTTGATCCCATCATTTGTTTTCTAGATCTGTTTAGGCATAGATATATTTGGAGGTGATATTTTCTTTAGATTTCGAAGCCTTGAGGAGTGAAAGATGAAGAATTCGGTTTCGGACCAGAGTTTTTACATAGAGAGTGAGGGAGAGGATGAAGAGAAGACATACAACAAAGGTGACGATGATACAGATGGAAATGATTCTGATTCTTCCAATTACTCCAATGATGATGATAACTACAATCAACGCCAACAAAGTAAATACAACTCCCAGTGGCCTCAAAGTTACAGGTATATTTCACCCGTTTGTATTCGTGTTACTGTTTTCTTATCTGTTTTGTTGTGTTTTATGATGATTTTAATTTTGGGTTTTAGTCTATTGTTTCTATTTTGATTATTAGTAAAAAAAAATTGTGAAATGAATTGTGTTTCATGATGTTTTATTCTTGTGTACATACATAATGTGGAGTAAATTAAGAATCGTCTTTTGTTAAGTGTAATTCTTATCTTGTGTTGCTTTCTATTGTACTTCCAAATACTAAATATGTTGAAAATACTTGCTACAGGCAATCAATTGATCTGTATAGTAGTGTCCCGTCTCCTAGTCTTAACTTTCTGGGGACACCATCATTGTCCCGCTTAGGCAGCTCATTCCTTTCCTCATCACTTACGAGGAGACGAACTCCCGAGATATTACCTTCTCTGAGCAAACCTCTCATACCTGCCGTAGAGGACGATACAGCGCGAGATAGATATACTTCCCATCCTCCCTTTGCACCTACTCCAACAAGGAAGCCTAGCATAAAGAAAACCGGTATTTATGAGAAAACTTCAAAGGTCTCACATGAACTTCCAATTTCTCGCCAGAGCTCATATGGACAGGCAGTGATAAATGGTATGTAATTTGAATATGGTTTCATTTCTCAATTAAAGATGCATATAGTAAGATTATCTTTGTTACAAATATAGAGAGGGGAAAAATCTGTTTGGCTGATTGATGATTTTACGCTTAGTATCTGGTACTCTCCTAAGTAGAATAAAAACACTTCCACAGTTACTGTATTTTATGCCTTTAACTGCATATAGGTAGCTACCAGTGGTCATTTAATGCCCCTTTATCAAATAAAACTGGAACTCTGTTTATGATTGCGATTTCATGCAGGGATGAATGTTCTATGCGGAGTTGGAATCCTTTCTACTCCTTATGCCGTCAAACAAGGAGGGTGGACTGGACTTTCTATATTGTTGATTTTTGCAGTGCTCTCTTTCTACACTGGGATTCTCCTACGTTACTGCTTGGACAGTGAACCCGGCCTTGAAACATACCCGGACATTGGCCAGGCTGCCTTTGGTACTGTGGGACGTGTTGCAATATCCGTAAGTCTTGTTATTCCCCCTACTTACTTTTCTTCTTGTAATGTTCTATCTGCCTTAGCCATAACATTGACAAAAAGTTCTACATTGGCTGTCAACCTAATGCTCCCCTCCACCTTTAGCCGGCGTGTGACTGGCTATGAATAACACAAGCAGACCTTTTTTATAATTAAAAAGAAGCTATAATTTCTGAAAATAGAAATAGATTGCTTACTTGCCTCTGTATGTGATAAAATAAAATAGAGCATGCAATATTTCTGCAATTTCATGAGACATTAGTTCAAACCCATAGCATTACTAGTATATGCTTTGTCTCATTCCATGGTTCGTTTTTCTTTATCCGAAAAAGCCAGGGGAAACAGAAGCCAAGATGATGTGGGGATAATCTTTTTCATTTCGATGCCATTGTTGTAACTTAACTCCATAAAGAAAAAACAAGATAGTAGCTTAACTTTGCTTTGCTTCTTCATGAAATCCCTAATGCTTGATTTGAATAATTTTTTTTCAGTATGCAATCTTGTACACAATTCTTTAGGGCATAGTTTTATCTTTTTCTCTCTTACAGTACTTCAGCCTTGTTTTGATTAAACAAGGCATTAAGTTCCAGAAAGTAAAATAGTTTTCCTCGAACTCAATGCTATCTTCCTCGCTTATCTTCTATCATGAATTTTATCATTATATTACTTGCTATTTAATTTATTAAGTTGATTAGATAATCAATGCGCATTGACTGGTTGCTGAAGCTGAATTCTGTAATATTTTGTGGATGCAGATAATTTTGTACGTCGAGTTATATGTAAGTGCATCCTGGAACTCTGTGGAATATATATCTTGTTCAATAAACCTAAGCATGCATATTGAGATAATCTATCAGAAGTTCACTTATCCTGGTGATTTTATCACCAAAAATTATTCCTTCTTAATCACCCTGGCAATTCTGTGAGTTACTAATGCTTTTTTCATACAAAGTGAATCATGTCACTAAATGTATATGTTTTCATTTATGTTTCAACAGCTCCCAATTCTTCTTCTGCCCAATACTGGAATTCAAATTCCAACTGTCGGTTTTTGATTGGCTATCCAACTTAAAAACTAGTCAATTTCAGTTATGCACGTGGTCACTGGTTTCTAAAACTGTTTCATTTCCAGCAGATTCTGTCTGGATATATCAGTTCCCTCACGATTCTTCATTCTCTGTCAAATTATGGTACATCTACACAGATCTTAGGTCCTAATGGGTGCACATCTTGCCACATCTTGGCATTTATAATATATGTAAATGAAATATGTTCTTGTGGGCATCAATTTTCTCTTTGTTGACCCCTGCAGGCTAGTTGCGTTGAGTATATTATTTTGGAGAGTGATAACTTGTCCTCCCTGTTCCCAAATGCACATTTAAACTTTGGAGTGTTTGATTTAAACTCTCGCCATCTTTTTGCATTGATGGCCACCCTGGCCGTTCTTCCTACTGTTATGTTACGAGACCTGCGTGTTCTTAGCTACATATCTGGTGAGTCTATTTATTGAAAAAAACTTGTAGCTTTTATCTTAAATAATGTGTTGAAAATGTGAAAATAGTAAAGTTTTTTATTCTGTAATTATTGCATTTAATTTGTATATGAACTAGTTGTTTATGGTAACATAAAAGTTAATTTGTTCCAAAGTGTAATTGTTATTGACAACTTGATCCCACTAGAATAAGTTAGAAGAGAGAGGTAGACCAAAAGTAATATGATCAAATATTATTGCAAAAGAAACTTTGTTTCTTTGAATCTTTCCAGTAGACAATCCATCAAATAGACTTGAAAACAAGGAAACAAGGATAGCTAACCTCAAAATCATATGCTAAGTAAATTCACACCACCAAAGCTATTTTGTAGATATTTGATACAATATCAAGTCATATGCCCAGTTTCGCCACTAGAACCTTGAAAATAGTCCAAAAGATTTGGAGTACTCTCACATGGCATTTTCTTTGGCTAGCACGACTTTACGATCCTTGTTGAATCATTGGTGTTCAATTTTCTCTTGCAAAATTTTCAGCTGGAGGAGTATTTGCGTCCATTTTGGTGGTTGCATGCTTGTTCTGGATTGGCTTAGTTGATCAAGTTGGCCTCCATACAAAAGGGACGACGTTAAACCTCTCTACTCTTCCGGTTGCTATTGGTCTGTATGGTTTTTGCTACTCGGGACATGCTGTCTTTCCCAATATCTATACATCAATGGAAAAACGGAGCCTGTTCCCTGCAGTCCTCCTTGCTAGGTATAGCAAATATTCTAAGCATCTTCTCATACCATCATCTTGAGAACTCCTTTACTATAATATTGTTCTCCAACTTAGTCAACAAATGTGGGAAAATTGTAAGGAGGGTTTATTTATTTTCCTGTTATTACTTCTAAACTTGTTACTCAATAACAAATGCAGTTTTGGGATTTGCACTCTGATGTACGCTGGAGTTGCTGGTATGGGATATACAATGTTCGGAGAAACAACGCAATCACAGTTCACTCTCAACATGCCTAAAGATTTGGTTGCGTCTAAAATTGCTGTATGGACAACGGTATGTAAAAAGAAAATATTCATGCTGTAGTTTTGTCCTAATTGTTATCGTAACATCATCATATTTGCTTAACAAGTTGTACTGTTCATTCCGTATATCTGATAATTCTATCTGTTCTTTGACATTTTAGTCTTCCTTTTCGAATAAGAAACATGAATTTATTAATTATGGAGGCGTAAGATAAATACTTGTAGGCAGGAATAATTAAAGAAAAAGGATTGCCTCGAACTCATTATACGTAGAAATCCATAATGACGCAAGAACTGTCAATAATCCCACTGTTTCTCTATGTCAAATCACCTAAATATAGAACGTTTCAGCCTTCTGAAAACCCATGAACAAAAGCTTGTGAAAAATGTTAATTATCTATACGGCCGATTCCCTTACACTTCTTTTAAGCTCCCAATTGTTGTTTTATGATTGTTGCACTCTAAATTAAAAGTAAAACTAAATTTCTGTTTGGGATTTTCGTTGACGTTGAGTTAATATTTAATCTTGGGTTGTTGTACGAAATGGAGCTTTGATTGTGCATCTCCAAGTCCAATTTTAGAACATGGTTATAACTTGTTTTTCTACCTATTCTTTTCCAGGTGGTGAATCCATTTACCAAATATCCTTTTTCTGTTTCAACGGCAATAATTTGCCTTCTCGTGGCACTTTCTTAACGAAAAACAAATAACAGGACAGCAGCCTCAGATTCAAAGACTCGGGGCACTGAGAAACTTAGAATAATTGAACTATATTTCTTTTCGTTTCAAGTATCCAGCAATATTATAAGGTAGTTAAAATTCAACTTGGTAGATCATATCAGGTGAAAAAGTAAACTCGATTATTGTAATTTATTTTCTTAATGGCGTCGAACAAAAAAAAAATCTTTCTTAACTAGAAATACATATGCATTAACCATATCCCCAGTGGCATTGAGTTTGGAGGAATTGATACCGGCAAATCATGCAAAATCCCATTTGTACGCAATCCTCATCAGAACAGCGTTGGTGATATCTACGTTGATTGTGGGTCTTATCATCCCCTTCTTTGGTAAATTCTCGTGCTTGACTCTATTTTTTCTTCGAGAACGTGCCTACTTATATCGTTCCTTGCTATTTGCTAATTTGTTTTCCTTCATATGATGGGAATTTCTCTAGATTATCTTATTATCTATTCTATTATACAGGTCTGCTGATGGCTTTAATCGGATCCCTACTAACAATGCTAGTTGTAAGTACTCTAATGTCGTTTTTACTTGCATTTTATCTTACTTTCATTCTCTTCTTCAGCTTCAGTGCCGGTGCACTTGCTTTGTGTCAACTAAACTTTCATTTTCAGACGTTAATTCTTCCATGCGTTTGTTACCTCAGCATCTTAAGAGGGAAAGTAAGCGTCTTCCAGGTAAAGCAAAGGGATCATATTTATGGCATACCGTGTTACTAATGAAACCTTAATGCTTAATCCCTATTGAGCACTAATAATCTGAAAATTAACAAGAAACGAACAAAGAATATATAGATTTATAGTGATTCACCTTCACCTTCAACGTGAAAACTGCGTTCACGTGTTGTAAGAAGATGAAGAATACAAGTTTTCTCATGCCTCTCTTGCACGTAAAACGACCCCCTATTCATGTTGTCCAGCATACCGATTATCCACGTAAAACCAAGCTTATGAAGGCCTAATCATCATTAATTCAGAGCTATTTCATTATGAAAACACTCAACAGATATCATTTTCATTCTCATATGAATTTGGAGCATGACTGCTTTTTTACTAAATCAAAATTCTTGCTATATATTGATTTTCTTATCTATTTATTTTACGATACCCTTTTTGCAGAGATTAATGTGTACATTAGTCATTGTAGTAGGTGTCATATCGTCGGCGTTTGGAACTTATTCAGCCATGTCGAAAATAATCCAAAATTTAAGCTGATGCTTTATGTAATATGTTCTATAGTATTAGAAGCAACTTATGTCTTCAATCTGCATAATCTTCGTTGTTTGTTCTATTCTTCAAAGGGATTTTTTTCCCCCTGTGAGTGTTTTAAAGAGTTTATGTAGGGCATAGGCTAATCTGGAGAGTGGAGACTATATTTTTTGACATCTTCAATATCAAGTCATTTCATCAAGCTCCTGGTTGCAATATATTCTTTCATCATAGCAATATTAATTTGGAAAGCAATCACAAACAACCAAAACAATCATATTTGTAGTTGTTCACTTTGAATGTAGAAGTTCCCGTCTACATTTTTCAATTTTTAAGAATAATGAAAGAAAAACGAGTCTCTTTTAGTTGGCGCATCTACACAATCTTATGATTTTGTGAAGATTGGCAATTTTGTAAAAGGTTGCTCGATCTTGGTCATTGAAAAATGTTAGGGACTGTTCTCTTTATCATTTTCAAGCCGTTTTCTGTTTTCGATTTTTCAAAACAGTTCTCTTTCTTATTTTCGAAAACGCATTTTTAAAAACAAATTAAAAATTTATAAAGAGAACTCAAAATAAGTTAAAATTTTCAAAACGCGTTTGGAGTGTTTTCAAAATAATTTTTCAAAATGCTAAAAAGAACATTTTCAACAATCTCAACATGGATACTCAAAACACAAAACTCAAAATGAATTCAAAACACAAAACACAAAATTGAAAAACAAAGAGAACAGCCTAGTTATTCGCATATCTAAATGCCACGTGTTTCTATCACGGGATAAAATCGTTTCTTCTCACAGAAGTTGCATTATGACCTAAAAAATTCTTCTTTTTGTCATTTATGCGTAAGAAAAATAAAAATAAAAATCCCATAGTGGGTCAAATCGACACACAGGAAGAGAAGTAACAAACGTGAAGAGAACAAAAAGTTGAAATGAATTTATAAATAGAACTCCGCGTCTTCCTCAATCTCTCCGACCTGACTTTTAATTCCCATTTTTTTCTGTCAATTCTGCGGAATAAAAAATCCAGGGTGGGCCATATCTATAATCTATACAAGAAAAAACATTACCAAGAAAAAAGAAAAGAAATATGAATCAAATAAACAAATAAAATTTTCCCATTTTTTCTACAATCTCGGCGATCAGGGCTTTACTTGCATTCTGCGTTTCTCCATTCCTTCAGAAGAAATTTAAATATGTCTAGTTTTGAAGTATTTCCATCAATTAAGACCCCATTTAGAAGAAACCCAGTTTTGTATAATTCAAACTGTTCCATATATTCAAACGGAAAATCCATTTTCTTTGGTGCTGAAAATGTTGAGAATTTTACAAAGAAAAACGTATTAGCATTAAGTTATCATGGAGAAGTTGGGTCTATTGTTCAACAAGGTCTTCACAGTTTACCGCTATCGGTGGAGCTTGAACCCATTTCTGGAGAAGCCCAGTTCGATCGGGTCATTGCTGAGGCTCAACAGCTCGACGAATCAATTGTAATTTTATGGTATGAATTTAGGGTTGCAGTTTGATTTTCTCCCTTTTTAGTCTTCAGTTGTTTTTGTGTTATTTTTTCAATCTATTGATCAATTTTTTCGTTTTAATTTTGTTAGTTCAAGAAGAATCACTTTCCCCTATATTCAATGTAAAAAATCGATTATTTTTCCTGATGGATTTTACTATACTTTATTCTTGTTATTGTTACTATTATTTCATGTTAAATTTACAACTTGAAATTGAGATTTCACTAGAATTCGTGCAAATTCTTGGATTTACCTTCAATGAGTAATTGCCAAGAAAAGGCCCGAATGGGGGGATACCTTGTACGGAAAATCTTTTATTTCATAAACAAAGCTTGGGATTTTGATGAATGTCTACCATGTAAAAGAACTTCTAAATGAGATGAAGTTCTGATATTTCTTCGACCGTGTTGACATAAGATGAATATACGACTCGATACAATTTATTTAGCCATTTTCCCATAAAATAGCAAGATTTATGGATTAAAATGAGCTATCATCTATCCATGTCTGCTGCACTTATGACTTAACTATAAAAGCTGCTTGCTTATTTGACACAGATTATCCAACATATACTCTAATAAAGTGTAACCAGAAGCTGGGCGTCTTAAAAGTACCACATATCACGAGATTTATACATTTCAATGAGGTTTATTCATAATAGAAGTCCAGATAATGCATGACTAGAAGAAATGGTGAGGCAGCACCAGTGCAGGATTACCTGGAACTCTTGGACAGTAAGTTTTGATGTATTTGGTGTATAGAAGCTTGGCATGGGTAGGTAATGATTTGGAATTTATCAAACAAAAAACAAAAGTTTGTTGAGGTTGAGAAAGAAATCTCATTGATGTGGACAGTATTCCGTGAACAGCACCCTTGTTTGGTTAGGTTTTTGAAGGGAGAAACTGATTGAATTTGTAAAAGTTCGTATCAAGTTAAATTTGTTTGATTTTGAAGGTAAGACACAGTTAACTTGCTGAAAATAATAGGAGCGTAGCAATGGAAGATCATCAAACCTAGGATTGGTCCTCGACTACTTTCGAGAGAAACATAATTATCTGATTGATAATGGAGTTATCGAAGGTTGCTGATATGTCAAAAGTAGAAATAGCTGCTATGTTGTAGCAATGTTATAATTCTACATGGTAATGGTTGTATAGATTGTTTAAAAAAATTATGAGTAATACCATTGTCACTGGTGGTTTTTGGTCATTTATCATCATGATCATGTATTGCAAAATGTTCCACATCCATGCATGTGCATAATTTAAATGCACAGTTGTCACCAATAGCTGAAGAAGCAGTTGTACAAGTCGAGCATGTGATGAAGGATTTTCTTATTGGATTGATTCTTAGCCTTGTCTAGCTTGGATGGATTCTCTCTGAAGCAAATCACATTTGGAGGTTCTTTCTATGTCGGAGTAAAATGAAAACTTAACTCTGCAATTTAACTCTGCACGTCAATGTCTGTTTGTGAATGTTTTGGAATTAGATAGGAAAACAAGACATTGGAAGTACACTCTTTGTAAGAAAAAGTAATTTAGAAAGTCTTTCGGGAGAATTTACAAGGTCAAGATAAAGAAGAGGATGTACACCAAAACTGTGAAGCCAGAAGCCGAGAGTTGTCTCTCCTCTCTTTTTCCTGTTAGAATTGATAGCAAGAATACCTGTCAAAGGCAGAGAGGTTCTGGAAGCAAGAAAATAGCAACAAAGATTAGCAATCGAAATCATTATAATTTTAAATTTGAGGAGGTCTACTTAAAAGTAAATCAAACAGAAGGCAAACTATTCTTGCAACCATGAATGGGTATTCATTTTCATGCATTGACGGGCATTGTTATTAGAAGTCACAGAACCATTTTAGATTTGTGCTTCTTTGACCTTTAAGGTAATCGCATGAGCTACTGTGACTTGCCAAAGGAAGTTACTTCTTTGTATACAAAAATCTCTCTCTCTTGCACAACACACGACCTTTTATTCTCCATTGCAACTTTTTCTCTTTCTTATTCTTTTACCTTATGGTAATCATAGGCAATATAAGTATATTGAAAATGAATATCTTAAGAGCTTTGCATGCATTAAACATTTATTTTCATGTATAGTTGCTTGCATTTGATGTGAATCTGTTATCATGTCTTCACATCACTCATGGATATGTTTATGTTTATGGATGCACGCTTGAACTCATTAAGTAAATTGTTTGGATATGTAGGATGGCGACCTGGTGCCGGAAATGTATATATTTGAAACCAAAACTGGAAAAACTAGCGGCTGATTACTATCCCAGGTTAGATGGAAGACCTATTCAACTTGTTTCTGATAATGCTAAAAAATTTCTGGTGGGCAATAGGGCTGATTGTTATCTGTCCCTCTCTATATCTTGTTTAGATTTTAAGATGCAATTTTATTTCATTTTTATCAGTATGCTTGTTGAAATTTGCTATTATCTACCGTGACAATGCTAATTTCTCTGTTTTAATTGTCTTTTGTCGTTCAAATTAATGTGGTATCCAAGTGATTGAAAACTATGTTTTCTAATTTGATGCAGAATGCGATTTTGTTGTGTTGATGTCAATAACGTTCCCCACAAACTTGTGGTTCATGCAGGGGTCACTGTAAGTTCTTCTGACTATAATGCTAAAAATCTTTTGTAGATTAACAGGTATTTTGTTGCAAAATTCTGACAAGAAGCCAAACTTGATGGATTTTCATAAATAAGCTCCATGTTTTTGCAAGCATGCTTTTGAAAAAATTGTATCACACTAAATGACATCGCCCATTGACTTCCGTAGTTTATCTAGGAATTAGGTTCAGAAGCCACATATTTGTGTTTCAAATAGTGATGCTTAGTGGAATGTTATATAATTATAAGCTTAGGAATTTTATTATAAGCAAGATTACATATACAAGTAAATGAGTAGTTTAATATAAAGAATTTCTTTATTGGTCAAAGTTGAAAGTAACATATTTTGAACTAAGGTAAGAGGAGCTCCCGAAATAAGTCACTTCTTGTAGAGCTTAGTTGAACATGCTTCACATTTTTTAACACACCGACGCGTTCGACTGGAGACATAATTAAGTTGACCCCAGAGTTCCATTTTGCTTTAAATTCACACACAAAAAATTGCAGGAACTGATTTAAACTTAATTCTACCTTTTCATGTATCTGCACGCTCTTGATTACAAAATTTGGACAGAAAATGCCGACAATACAGGTAAATGAATCTCCTTACATTTGTATCTCTTTACATTTGCTGTGCTCATAATTCCAAGCTTCCTAGAAGAGTAAGGGGTAAGATTTCTTTACAGCTGTGGCGGGATGGCAAGAAACAGGCTGAGGTGATCGGAGGCCACAAGGCATATTTGGTAGTTAACGAGGTTCGGGAAATGATAGAAAATGAAAATAGCAGTGTTTAATTAAAATTCTAGCAATGCCTATTCTAAAGATTTTTCCTTATCATCAAAATTTATCACTTTTTTTTGTATGAAAAGTAATTATTTTATTCCCGTGTGATGGGATTACAGGAGGTGTTGAATGTATGCCTTTGTATTTTAATTTTCTTCTTTCAAACAACAGGAAAAAAGGGTTTATTTTCTTTTTATTTTTTCTGTTTGTATGTAATTAAATTAGTTTTAGCAGACTGAAATGAGGTTTAGCAGATGGATTTGCATATCCTCGATATCAATCATGCTCTATTAATTCATCGATGGACCCGAGGAGAACAGCAGTTAATCATTTTTATAATTTGATTTAGTGTTTTTTTTTCCAATTATTTTCTAATGTATTTCGTTCGATCTTCCATGAATTACAAGATAACATAAAAAGTTTGTTGACTTTTGATTGGTTTGAGATTGTATGTATACTGGAATAGATATAAATGTTACTCGGTGACTACATGTATATTAAAATTTACATAAGGATTATATAATGTCACATAGCATTATAACATTTGCCAGTTTAAAACACAATCAATTTTTTTTAATCAATCATTTCCCTCGACATCGTTTTCGATAAATGTTTATGTATAATTTAGATTTTAAATTGCAAAATCCTTCAAATTGATACTAAAAGAAGTTGAAGATGGGTTTACAAGTGGGCCATTGGAATTTAAACTTTGGTCGGCCCAATTAAATAAGTACCTTTGACATTTGGTTTGGTACAAAAGATGGTAATTNTTGCAAAATCCTTCAAATTGATACTAAAAGAAGTTGAAGATGGGTTTACAAGTGGGCCATTGGAATTTAAACTTTGGTCGGCCCAATTAAATAAGTACCTTTGACATTTGGTTTGGTACAAAAGATGGTAATTTTGAACAGACAAAGGTGATATCTATCCTGATGCGTTGTATTGTTAACAAATTAATTAATAGTGCAATAAAATTGTAGTTAGTATTAGCTTCGATTCCTAATCAATATTTAAGTTCTCAATTATAATTAATTCAGA
>CAIGRP010018645.1:0-13858 GCA_903798385.1 Fraxinus cuspidata
GCAAACATTTCTTCTATCTTGATCCTGAGTGGACTGTCAGCCAGAAGGCTTATTGAATCTAATGAGTCGAAAATAGCAGAATAGTATTTCAAAGAATTTGAAAACCTTCTTTCCAACATCGTCTCATTGTGCTCCGCTTCTTGCTCAGACATGACTACCACTACAGGGTTTGTGCTTCGAAGTAGACCCAAAAAGTCTCTCAATGTTCTTCCAGTACTATCGTAGAGCAACTTGTGCATCTGAAACACACAATTGACAGCCACTGTTTCATTCTCCTTAACATGAAGCATCCACAACCTCACATCTTCCAACTTGTCGACTACATGGTGGAATTCGAAAGGTAGATTCAATACCGCAGCAAATCCAGCAAGTCTATTTCCCGTTTCAATCAACTCCTGTTTTGACTCACCAACACCGGTAATTCTAACATGGCTAGGAGGACTAGTCCTAGAAGCCAAACTCTGAAACAGACCAGGCCACTGCAGCCCTTGTTTTATGTCAAAATCTATAATGTGAACACGGTCCTTTCTGTCAAAAGCCCTCAGTAAAATTTCATTCGAGGTGAAATGTATGAACTTTGGAAATGGGCTTACCTCGTTTAAAATCCTTAATGCAGTGCCACTTGTATCATCCATCTGATCAAGCTCACGAGGAATGGTAATGTGAAAGATGTGAGGCCATAACCTTGAAACTCGCAGAGCTAAGGCCTCAGTAAAGTAAGCAGCGAGGCGACAAATGGAGGAGCCCCTTGGAGAAGCAAGTTCCCCAAGTCTAGCTATAAGATGGTTGATATTGGCAATGTTCTTTAAACGAATTGCTTCAACACAAGCCACAAGGAAGTTGACAAGCACGATATCATAATGTTCCCTGTGGTTGTTTTCACCGTTATGCCCTGCTAGAACCTCAACCCTGTCACTTGGATTAGGTGGCCTAGAACCATTTCCGGTTTCATGCTCCCCAGGATTCTCATTCAGCCTAAGAACCAAGCGACCACTCTCTGATGAAGTACTCGAAGATCGCGAGCCCTCTTGTGCAGGACCCTGGCTCGTCTCTGCATTCTTGTCGCCTACGTGCGTAATCTTGTTTCCAATAGGTTCTAACCAAGGGCTATTTGATAATGGTGGTAATGGTGGAGCTACCACGTCGCTTGGCACAAAACACACCCTTTCTTCCTCTCCGGAACATGATAGCGAGAAAGGCACTTGAGGTGGATTAAGCCCTGCAAGTGGAACAGACCGCGGCACATCAAAGCCAGGGTGAAACCAGAAATTCCCACCGCCCAAATGGCCTATACTCAAGTTTCCACCTTCTTCGGAATCATCGAATTTTCCACTACCTCTTTTCTTCTTCACTCGATTCATCCCAATCTCATCATCATAAGACACTTCCTCTGCATACCTCTTCTTTTTACTCTTCTCCCAAAATTTATCCTTACTCTCTCTCCTACCCTCTGTGGTTGCTGAAGGTGGGAGTTTAATATTCTGCCTAAGAGAACAATTATTCCTCTTCGCTTCTATAGGATTCTCAACAGAGAGGCCTACAGACCTAATTGATTGAGTTGACCTTGGGGCATCTTTCCGACTAAAACTTCGTGGCAAATCCAATCTTTGGGTACTCATTGAAGGGAGATGACAAACTTGAAACTGTCCTGATGCTTCACTTCTCAATCTATGCCTCGGCGACAACAATGTAGAAGAACAACCAGCCAACATTATTTAGACCCTCACCAATTTTATTTTTCTTTTCTGTAACTCCCAACTCTCCCACCCTTCTATTTTCTTCTATCTCTGTGTGAGTGTGTTTATGTGCTTTTTCTTTACTTCCCAAACTATGCAGTATACAATTAATTTGTATAAATTGATAAGAAATTGTAGTAAAAGATGCCTCTATGAGAGTGAGTGAAATTTCAATAAGTCAAAGAAAACAAGAAACAAAATCGGAATCCGATGTCAAAACAAATCAAAGAATAACACTTGAAAATCTTCTGTATTTGTGTATATATTTGTGTGTCCTATATGATGATGATATGTATATATAGAAGCAATATATGTGCAACAAAGAATAGAATCACCAAAACAAGAACCAACAAAAGAATCAAAGAATTTGAATCAACAAATTATCAAACACCTACCGAAAAATGATCATCGGATTCCTTAATTTTCACACAGATTTCATACTGAAGCAATGTGAAGTTTGAGCCGAATGAAATTCATTATACTTCTGCATATGCATCTTTGCTCACAATTGTATCTGAAAAAAGAAGAGTGGAAGTGAGTGATCAGATCAACCCCCTTACCCCACCCCACCCCACTCACCCCCCCAAAACCCAGTATACTTATCCTTCAAAATCCCTTCAAACAAGCACGAAATGGAAAATCACATACTATGAGAGTCACTTCTCAAGAACCTACTACCCAAAAAGCCATAACCATGAACCACTGAGCTTTTATATAATATAAACAGAGTTTGATGATGATTTTGTCCCAAGAAGTAGAAAATGAAATGAAAAGTGGGGTTTTGAGAATCTCAGTTTGCGGCTCTAAGATGAGAAACAAGGGGTGGAGATTGCAAGAAAATACGACCGTTGGAGGCTTGTAGGTGAAAATATGACCGTTAAGGGGGAGTTGGTGGTGTTGTACGGACCTGGTGGGGGTGGGGTGGGGGTATCTGATGAATGCACGTGTGAGTGTTTCTGCTACCCGTTGTACTTTTGGGGACATGACCGTTGGATTTACGTCATCATTTTGTCGATAAATTCCATAGAAATTTAGACGGCCGGTTAACATCATTATTACAATGATTAATGGATTTTTTTGTCTTAATCTTCGGTGCCACATCATCATTTTTTTGGGTCTAAATTTGGAGTTTAAGAAAAGTTTAAAAATCTTAATTTCAAGAAATTTGGAAGGTATTGTTTTAATAAAAAATGTATGCTAATAAGTTTTGTTCTATTTCTATTAATATAAAAAGAAACCGTTGATTGAAAATTGATAGTTTTTCGTTCATTACATTAGTTTTTTCAAGAAGAATTGAGAGGTCGATCACCATGCTAATATTTCAATGAGGTCTCAATTTGCCTTTTATCTTTTATCCTTTCTATGATAATAAGTTGTTTATATAGGGTTCAATTTTGCCTCTTAATCCTTTATCTAGATTCTTCTGTATAGGGTTCCTTTGTAATTGAACTTCAAATGACTTGATAAAAATTTCAAAAATTTCAATATTTTGTTCAATTAGTGTACACTCTTTTAAAAATGTACAAAAGTTACGACAATTCACTGGGTCCCTACTAATCTTGGCATTACCAAAGTACGGAGAATAGAATGCTTTCTCATGAAATAAAGACAAGTTTTAAACAAATCTTGATCAACTAAATGGTATTTCGCAAAAAGTATGGATAATAGATAGCATTCTCATCAAATATAGACATGAGTTAAACAATGCACATCAACTATATGGTATTTCTCTGATTGGGGTTTCCAACTTTTCAAATTACTAAGGTAGCATAGAATCCGAAGTCAAAAGTATGTGTACATACTCGGGGATTTTGCCTCCTAAAACAGAACAAATTCAGTTTTTAAATTACTAAGGTAACATAAAATCCGAAGTCGAAGTGATGGTTATTGATAGACGACACTATGAACAAAGTACGTGCGTGTACATACTGGGGATTTTTCCTCCTAAAACGGAACAAATTCAGTTTGTGGGTTGGGTATGATCCACCGCTGCTCAGAAGGGTACTAGCTTAAATCAGAATCAGGTGGGTATTTCATGAAAATGACCCTACTCTCTTAATGACTTTCAGGCTGCAAATGTCCTTACACCCTTTATGATTTTCAGGCTGCAAAAGGAGTTCCAAGGGAATACATCATCAATTAACATATAAGCCAAGGTGTGTTTCTAGTGGTTATTGGATGGACAGAGTTAATATTTGATGTCCAAAATTGGCTGTCCCACTTGCTATCCGTCCAATGATTTATTGACAAATCACTTTAAATTAACACGTCCAACTTTTCTTTCACTGCCACTTGTGCTTAAAAATAGGTGTAAAATGATGTGTCAATGAATTATTGGTTGACAACAAGTTGGATAGCCAATTTTGAACAATAGATCTCAACTCTACTGGACAACCTCAAGAAACGAAAATATGTTTGGTATGCAATATCTAACATCGCCACCCAAGCCAAAAATGGACTATCCAGTCTCCAAGATAATTCTAATCCCCCATAAAAAGTTCTCAATAACCAGACGGGACTGAAAATAGAGAATGGTCGCATAGTTAATAGTTTCATAATTCAATTAAAGATAGAGTCATGGCAGAGGGCCTATTTCTATATTACTAACAACTTGAAAACACGCCACCCTCCTAACACCATTTCTGGCACACACATGTACAACCTCCAAATACAAGTAGTCAATTTAAGAACCTTTTCAAAGTGCAAATCAATTGATTTCTAATATACAAAGTATGACACTGATAATGAAATCCTTACCATACCCCACCCATGAAACAATTTTTTGACAATGACTGGTCCGACCAATCAAATGTATTGTCCATGGCATCACAAATTCCAACCAAAATACCAGAAATCCACATCAAAAAATGATCTTAGCCAAAGTAATCAGGCACATTAGCTTGTGGTTCTAACAACTTTTACAAAATAAACATACTATATCAACTCCAGATACAAGGCTTCTTGTTTGCTGGTCAGGCCCAATTCATTCAGAGTGGAGGTACTCTCGCCATCACTAAAAGCACGCCGAGGATATGGCCTTACCTGGACATAAAAGAACGTCAGAACATGTCGAATAGACAAAGCCATTCACATCATAGAGAATGTTTGTATGTTCTTACAAGTAATTCAAGCTTACTTTAAACTTACTTATCCCCTATTTGTACCCTATTATCTAAAAACTCATTTCCAATCCCACATTCTTCCAATAAAATAGTTTTACACGTAAATCCAAAACTTTTTCCTACTTTTTAACCACGTATTCGCCAAAAAAATAACTGTTACAAAATCTATTTCCTAAAAAATGGGCTCAAACGTAGCCTTAGTCTACTGAACATGATTTTCTGAAGGTTGGTTTTTTACTTCCAAAACTTACTTTTAACTTAATTTCTAGAACAGGAACTTTAAAGCACAGCCAAGAATGCTCTATACTATAGGAAAACCAATTCACATCACAACATTATTCAATCAAACTTTTCTTCTAATGGACCCCACTATTTAAATATGCAGTTTTTCTGATGTATGATACCATATTACAACTGAATCCACGAGCTTTTCTGTGCTCTAACATTGATTTACTCACTTGGAGGAAATACTAAACAAGATAATACAGTGCAAGTACCGTAACTAAATCATCTTGCCCGCAGAGGAGAACGCAGAATCATAGGTGGATTCACCCAGTATTTGATATCTCACATGATCGCCACGACATCAGAATATTCAAACAAAATGCATATAGTATTTTCGATGACTACACTTCTCCTAAAACTTTTAAAATAAGTGGAGAAAAACGAAGGTCAGGTTGAGAGAGGGAGAGTCTATTCCATAATGTGAGTCACCCCATCAGTAAATCAAATTGCTTTCAGGTTGAAAACAAATTTTGATTTCCTCAAAAAGATATATTTTTCCCTCTTTTGGGCTCCTGAAAGAATATCTTTCTTTTATTTCTGGCTGTAGGGTGGAGGGATTTCACTGATGACAACAACTACAATCAGCTAAGACCATGTTTGGTAGCGGGAATCCCTGGGAATGGAAAATCCATTCTAGCTTTTTCTTTCCTCAACTGTGTTTTTTAAGTCAATTTGGAGCAGAAAAGAATATTCCCATGGAAAGTCATTTCTAGGCCAAGTGTTATGCTCTCATTCCTCCACAGCCAATGTCACCACCTTTCATCTTCAGCTCAACCATCCTCTTCACTACCCAATACATCTCCATCTCCCGCTCCCTCAAATAGATGGCATTTTATTGTTTGGGCAGAGACTTGCCATAATCAGCTAGCAAAGCCAGCATGTTTGAATTCTTTTGTAAATTTTAGTTTAATAAGTTGTAGATCCATAGGAAAACAGATGTACATTGTCTTTGTCATGAAGTATTTTGGTGCATACAATTTGATGATTTCAAAATTTAGATAGTCAATGGTATTTTGTGGCAATTGGCCAAGTAAATGGATTTGCATCCTTCTTTCTTGGTTTTTTCTTTTTCTTTTTGATGTTTGCAGTCAACAAAGAATTAGAACACTCATTCCACTGCCATCATCACCATTCCATCCAAGCATATCAGTTACCAAAAGCAGTGTAGAAGTGTAACTTCAGTATTGACACAACATGTGACCAACTGGCACAGTAAGAGGATGGCAAGAAATATTTACCAATCTGTAAATACCAGGCTTGACCACTCTGCCAACATCGATGAAGTCAAAAAGATACTGCAAAAAAAAAATCAAGGTTGTGAACTAAAAAAAAATAAGTACAGACCAAAGCTTCACAGCATCCTAACCTGCAGCTTGTCTGACTTAAGAAAGCGCCGACCCATCCGACCGCCGTCAGGCATCCTCACAAGAAGGGTAACAGAATTGTCATCATCTGGAGTTGGTTCTTGAGGAAGGGAAGCTACTTTTGCAGCTAACTGTCTCTCGAGTTCCTGGCCAGCGATCACAATACATGAGCTTTAAAAAGGTACTTCCTAGGCATGAAACTTTAAGCAAGACAGAATTCAATCAAGAGCCAGAAATGTGACGTTTAAGTGCTTTCAACTCTCACTTATATGAAGCTTTGGTCAATGGACAAAAATTTCAAATCAATTACCTGTTCCTCTTCCAGCCTCCTACACATTTCCTCCTCTCTGTGTCTCTCTTCTGCAATAGCAGCTTCAGCTTCTTCCTTGGCCTTCAATTCCTTCTCTCTGTCAGCTTGTAATGCAGTAAGAAATGCGTCATCCTGCATGTAATCATAGATTTAGTAAAAAGATGACGGAATTGTAGCTACCAATGCATGCTCATTACACGAACCTGTTGTTCTCGAATCAATCTCTGAGCGGCAAGAGAAGGTGAGGAAGGACGAGGTATATGCCTACGGTGAAGACCCATACTTCTATCTAAATCATTCTGCATGAGCTCATGAGGTGCATAAGGATAGTTATACCCACTCCCTTCAGGAACCCCACCAAACATTGCAGCCTCAAGCATTACAGCTTCGTCATGTTCCTCAGATGAGATGCCACCCCACTTTAAGGATATATGCTCATCAAAGCATAAATATCAGTGCTCATAAAACAAGAAATCAATTTATTTTTACTTTCCAGATGGTTACATAGATGAGAGAGAGAGTTCAAGTTTGGCTATGGCTAAAATAAAAGTTTACTTAATGTAACTTATAAGCCTAGCCCAACATATTAGGGTCTTTAAAATTTATTCAAAGTAACTCTCTCTCAAAAATGCTAGACTTTTTTTGCAGAAGTGGCTTATTTTTCAGAACTTTTAATACAAAATTTGCAAAAATATAATCATTATATCTTACTTTTCAAAAAAGCTAAATTAACTTAGTTTTCAGCTTAGCCAAACGTGTTCAGAATATATGAATAAGGAGAAAATGATGTTACCTCATCAGAGGGAAAGACACTTCCATTTTGTGGCGACTGATGAAGATTATCATGCAGAATTGTTGGTGGGGTAACCTCAACTCCTTCAAGAGAATCTGAGGACACAAGTCTGTTCCTTTCCCTAACTAGTGGCTGCTCCTCTACATCTTCTGCTTCATTTTGGATGGAAGAGCTTCCGATCTCTAATCTAGATTGACTAAAAGTAACTCGTCAGAAAATCCAAATACTTGACACTCAACAATTATGTGAATGCATTATGCATCCATCATGTCAATTATTGTACCCAACACGCGAACAAAGAAATAGTAACTCCCAGCCAAAGTCACTGGAAGAACGATTCTATCAAAACATTGATGACAAAGGGGGCATATACCTTCCACTTGAGGAATTTAGTTTCCCCAGATGCTCTGTCTCAGCTGATTTCTCAGCTTCCAGGTCTAATGCTCCAATTTTTGCTTCCCGCAATGCTTTCTCTTGCTCCGCTGTCTGGAATCACTTCATGTTAACGAAAGCAACAATGATGATTCAAAATTTTTGGCACAAAATTGACAACTGTACCTTCAGCGATAATGAAACTGCATGAGCAAACTCAGCATCTTCTGGATGTGATTGCCTTGGCTGAGGCATGGGATCCCTAAGATCCTTTATCAGAATGAAAAATACCATTAATAAAATTAACGGAGCTCGAGGATGAAACAACTCGCACATTGAAAACACAACATACACTGTAATTGTCAAATTGCTGCTCTGAAATTGCAGCATCCTGCTTGGAAGCCTCGATAGCTGCCTGAACCATTTCTTCTTCTATATCATTTCTGTAGTTGGTCTCATCAACAATAGTGGGAGCACTTGGTCGAGTACACGTTGGGCGAAAGTTAGCACCCAATATGGCATTGTCTGGTTCATGATGTCTAGCATCGCGTGTAGTCGGACCATTAGGAACATTGTCATCACCGTCTTCATTGTCATCAATTATGAGTGTTCCTTGGATTTCTGGACCATGATCGCGGGCACTTTCAGTGACATCTTCAATAGTAGGAGCACTACAAGAATCGCCTGACGGTCCATTCCCATCTTTCACTTCAACAGGAATCTGCCTCACTTCTCTTGGCTGTGAAACAAAAGGTGAACCACCTGCAAAATCAGAACCTCTATCAAATATGCTTCTGGTGGGATCAAGAAGAGAAAATGGATTCGCATCTCCAGCGGACGGCGGCAATGAGAAAGGTGGTCTATGGGATTCAACTTGGACTGGATCATCAATGTCCATAACATCATCATGAGGAGCCACAAAGGATGCCTGATTTGTTCTGAAAATGGGAAAACAACTATATATTTTAGGAATTTAGTTAGACAGAAGGAAAGAAAAACGAAAGAAAGATATAAAAAGACAATAAAAATATTACATGGTTCCGGCACTGAAATGTGCATTAACAGCTTCATTGAGGTTGCCATGATGCTCCTGCTTATCACAGCATATAAAACTATCAAGTTAAAAGCATAAGGAAAGACACAAGAAGAAGAATGTGAAAAAAGAGCACTAAAGCAATCACAAGAATATAGTTCAAAACTTAAATGCCTCCGACACAACAAATTGAACCTATTAACTGAAACTGTGTGTAATCAATATTAGATGCGTGATACAATAAGAGCAAAGAATTAAAGTTTCTTAACTCTGGATCACGAGATTATAATACAATAATTAGCTATATTAACATTCTGGGACAATAATGAAACTACTATAAATCTTCTTTCACTGAATTTGTCGACTTTCAATGTTGAGCACAAAATTTATAAGGAATGAAACAACACTGACCGATCTGGAAACTGTAATTTCCATTTACAATACAGTTGATATTATATGACAAGCCTTTCTAAAGAATAAAAAAGGTAAAAAACTTGGTTATGATAATACCAAAAGCACCCACATGAATGATGACATACTAGCATCTGATTTTTAATTAAAAAATAAAAACTACTGCTTGGGCCATATATAAGAGAGAGAGAGAGAGAGCATTTAGTATATAATGAGTTCACACATTGAACCAAACAAGTACGAGGAAAGAAAACTACCATTGAGGTCAAATAACACTAAGGCCAATCAAAATCAAGTAAAAATATTATTGAATGAAGTTATGGAATAAATTGGCACGATAATTAAAAGCATTACGACAAAGGAAGCAAAAAAATCAAGCCTCGGGCCTCAGCAGCAGAAAAATAACCATCAGTCTTGAACTCTCATATAGCTTTGCATAAGTATATTAAAACTACGAAATTTTTTTGTGATTTTGTCCATAAATTTGAATTTCTCCAAATCCGCAGAAATTTCTCATAGGTAAAACTTACATGAGATAGATCTTCTAGGATATGAAGATATATTACTCCATTTGGTAGGTAAGGAACCCTATATGCTTCTCATTTTTCTTCTTTAAAAAATAAGTGGAGTATTCAGACACTTTATCATGGTTCGAGACTTAAGTCACATAGAGGGAGTGTCCAAATTTAAAATTGCTTAGAGTTTTAGTGTCTTAGAGAATTTGGGGAACTTTGTCGAGCAAGTTATCTGTTCTGCATTTTTGTAATCTAACACTAAACGGGAAAAATTATTGTTAGAACTCCATAGTTCTTTCTCTATGGTCCCTTCTTAGTCATCAAATCCTTCTACCAATCCTAAAAAGCATTCCCTTATTGTCTGACCTCTGCCATAGCTTGTCTATCTGTGTATTCCACACCAACCATGAAGGAAACTATCTTCTTTACTACTACTAATGCATCCACCATTCTCCAAACATCGAGAATGGAGACTGGCCACCAACACACAGTCGACGGAATGTGCAACTTACAGATTATAGAGTGTGAAGTAAGAACAATTTATTTAATGCAAGCAATTTGTGTGACTTAGTTCCTAATAAGTCACATATGGCATTGCACTTTGCATCTATACTTTTGGTGGTGCAGCTAAGCTGATGACAGAGAGTAATGGCTCTTGGAAATTTTTTTACAACTGGCAGGGTATCCAAGACTAAGCTTCTTTACAGCCAGCGAAATCATTTCCTAATTGTCCTTGATAGTATACACTCATGTTAGTGCATTTATTAAATCCGATCGCAAAATGTTTTCTAAACATATTCAGCATATACACCAAGAGGAAGCAAATTAGTTATCGAGATTTCAAACTAAGCCCTTGTTTGGTCTGGATTAAAATCTGGATTAAGACCAAAGTTAAAATCAACAAATAATTTTAACCGCACACCAAATCTTTTCAACAACACATTTCATCAACTTTATCAAAATACAATAAAAATAAGATTTTGATCGACAACAAACAGGGCCAAATTGTGTGTCTGTGGGGTGGGGGTGATGAATTAGTTCTTCCCATGATACAGCATATTAGAACTTTTTCTTGACAGGGCAAAAAAAAAAAAACTGGCATGTGACACAAATGCACAAATTACCAAGCCTGTATAACAAACACCAAAATTAAAAACATGCGCATATAGAATTTGCTAAAGATAAAAGAAAATTGAATTAACATAAACTACGTATAGTTCTTTAAACTTGACAGGAAGTATATAAAAAAGAAAGCCGTAATTTGCACTAGCTAATTAATCACACCATTTACGATCACTAATACAACACATTACAGACCACATATTCAACAATAAATGGTGCTAAAAAAATTCATAAATCACTCAGTGTTAGTAATAATAATAATAATAGCAATATTGATACTTCAATCCTGAAGTCTAAATTAACTATAAAAATTACCTCAAGTTTCTGAATAGAAGTGGCCTCAGAAACGCCGGTGATGCTCATGAAAGTCTGGATTTCTTCTTGATTAGGTCTCGCCATTTTCTAAAAAGAAAATTGGATTAAATTCTATGAGTGATGGATGATGGCAGGTTTGGTAAATAAAATGAAAGAGACTGCCCTTCGTGTAATATTCCAAACTTGCAAGCCAACTCTTTCTTTCCCTTCTTCTGTATTGTGCTTTCTGTGGCTTTTGAATATTGGATATCTTGGGGAGTAAGTTGGTCTTTTATTATTTTCTTACTTTTCAAGTAAAAAAGAAATTAGTTGCTTAAAAAGCTTTTCATTATAATAAAATTAAAATAATTTATTTGAGCATGTTTTGTTTTGCTTCTTTCCAAAAAAAAAAAAAAGCTGTATTTTACCCGAAAATGAGTTGAAAATTTGAAAAAATAAAAAAACATATTTTATGCATTTAAACTACGATAAATATTATCAAATATTCTCAACCTTTCAAGTCGTTCGCAAATCTATCATAACATTTTTTTCCCCAACAACTGTAATGCGAACATAATTTCCCAAAGATTGAAAACATAAGGGCATGTTCTCTTTACCATTTTCAAGTCGTTTTCTGTTTTCGATTTTTCAAAACAGCGAAAATGTATTCTCTTTCTCATTTTCGAAAACACGTTTTTGAAAACAAATTAAAAATTTATAAAGAAAACGCAAAACGACAAATTTGTCGTTTTGAGTGTTTTCAGTTATATTCAAGTCAAATTTTTCAAAGCACGTTTTTGGTATTTTCAAAACAAATTTTCAAAATATCAAAGAGAACACATTTTCAACAATCTCAAAATGGACACTCAAAACATAAAATTCAAAGTGAATTCAAAATACAAAATTGAAACACAAAGAGAACAGCCCCTAATTGTTCAAGAAAAAAAAGGATTGGTAACGAATTTGCAAATTACATGAAAAGTTAAATACGGTAGTTACTGTTTAAGTAATGTTATTTAACACTGATGATGTTTAATATCGTTCTAGGTGACATCATTTGTGTCATTAAATTAAAAGTTCAATTAAATACAAGAATATATAATTTATTTGTTATGACTTATCATAAACTAACACTTAAATTGGTATTTTAAAGCCAAGGATGCTAAATTGCATTATTCATACTAATCACCTTTTAAACTAAGCCATACACGTTTACTCAAATTTACAGTAAAGGTTACAATTCCATGATGTTGATTTTTTGACACCTAAAGCTCATAAATCATCCTCGGTGATGGACAGCTATTAGATTAGACAGAATTACACAAAATATTAATTGAATTTATATTATATGTATTACTTTTAACTCATATTATTAATTCATGTTTAATGTAACAACATATTCAAAAAATTATAATTAAATTTCAAATTTTTAAAATTAAGTTAAGAATAAAATGTGTTACTTTGTTGATTGAATTTCTCCTTAAAAATTTCATGACTTGTCTCAACTGACAAGCTACACCCGACTTTTTTTGAAAAAAAATTCGTAACTAAGAGGTTTAGTTTTACCAATTTCAAATTTAAGATATTATGTTTAAAATTTCAAATTTCAATTTTTTAAATTTTATCTATAAATTAATTAATTATACATATATTTTATTAATTAAATATATTAAACTCACAATTTCATATAATTTGATCACAAATTCAATATAATTGGTCACACACAAATCACAATTTTCATACGTCACAAATTATTTTACGGTTACAATTTTAAATTTTTATAGGTCACAATTCGTTCATCGATCACAAATCAAAAATTTGTTTTTTGCAGTTTATTCATCGATCACAAATATCAAATTAATAATCACATATTATTATCACAAGTCTCAAATTGTATAAGTCACAAATTTTTTTATGGTCACAAAACATTAAATTAATTGATCACAAATTATATTTAGGTTACAATTTATCAAATTATTGGTCACAAATTAATAAATTTTTAGATCACACAATATGCATTGATCAATTTATCTATTTCATTGATCACCTATTGTTTATTAATCACACACCAACCAATTTATTGGTCACAATCAATGGACCATATCATTTGTGACCACCACCGTACTGTTCCAATAACCCAAACTACCGTCGTCAGAGCCACCAAAACCACCTCCTGGCAACAAAATCATCGTCTCAAATTTGATAAGTTGTGATCGTCACAATCGCCGCCGCCGCAACCACCAACAACAAATCAGATCCAAAACCAACAACACTCCACAACCGTCATCACCTCACAAACCATCATCTAAAATACCACCACCACCACGACCACCACTACCCACTCACAACCACCATTTCACTACCACCACCATCACTAAAACCACGGGACCTCCACCACCCCCATCCTACAACCCAAAAAATTTCTCAACCCTACCATCATCGTCGCCACCATCACCGACCACCACACCACCACCTAACCACCATTAAAACCACAGATCCAC
>CAIGRP010018651.1:0-16647 GCA_903798385.1 Fraxinus cuspidata
CAGTCTGGTTGGTTCTTTGCACCTAATTTTGGTGTATCAGCTATATTTTGATTCATCATCTTTTTTCAAGTATTTCATAATTAGACGCTAAACCCATTTCAGGTGTATTGGGTGTTGCTTTGCTATGTGCCATTTATGTTCCAAGGTTTTCAACTTCAGGCAATTCCTACGGGCTTTCTGGGTAAGGGACGAGACGATAGTTTAGAACTTCTTCTAGCTTCTCATTATCAGAGGTCTACTTTCTAACTAAAAAATACATTTTGGCCCCCAAAAAATGGGTCTCGAACTTAATGATTTCCTTGAATTTAAATAAATATCAATAGTAAGAGTTATTGTTATGTATAATTTTAGGTTTAAAACTCATCCAAATCTTTTAAAATCCTTTTACTAATGAAATTCTTGTAAATCTAAAAGTTACTGAGGATACAAGATATATAAATTTGAATGAAAAACTTAATTGAGACCTATAAATTTGCGAGAACCGTTGAAATTCCATAGTTGATGATGCCCCAAAATTAAATTAATGCCTAAATAATTATCACGTAATTAGAACATAAAAAGGTTTATTCACTTGTGCTGACTGCCGTGTTTAACTACGCTGATTGAAGTGTCACGACACTAATGCGAAGAAACAAAATAGTAAATTAAAAAACAAGATAAGAGAGACGCGTCACCTTGATGTCAAATATATAACAATTATCAGTACGTATTCTCCTTCATTCCAAAGTTGTCGAATCCCAAGAATTATGGTTTCTGAAGAGTCAACAAAGCATCCTCTTGTCTTCGCTTATTATGTGACTGGCCATGGTTTTGGCCATGCCACCCGTGTTGTTGAGGTTCATCAAACTCCCTATTTCTCTAATTGTCTGTCTCTGGTTTTGTTTTTGTGCATTTTTTTTATGTATTTATATAGATAACCCATCTGACATGATGATGATGGTCTAATTTTTGGGTTGTTGATGATGATTTTAGCTTCGAGTTTTGCGAAAGAGTATTGTTTAATGTGCTTTGGTATAATTCAGTGTGTGACTGTGTGATCGAACGTGCTTGTTTTATAGAACTTGGAGAAGCCCATTTTATGGTTTTGATGTAAAGGTCTGATTTTGATTTGATTCAGTGCGTGCGTGCTTGCTTGTTTTATATCACTTATATGTAAAAATTTAGAGAAATGCATCTCTATGATTTTGAGTATAATTGAAAATGTCCATTTAATTGTTTCTAAAAAAATATAGTTTGCCATAGAGACTACTTTTAAGTAGTTAGATGATGTATTTTTTTTTTTCTTTGATTGCGATGCAAGCTTGCTGCAATCAGGAAAAAGTTAATAGATGGTGGAAATTAATGGGGAGAAACGGATTGGATAATGAAAGTTTCTATCTTTACACCCAACCCATGGAGTAAGTGGCGGACGAGTGGCAAAAGCTTTTGATCAGAAAGAAAAAATTGAACAAGAAACATTGATGCTGAACATACGGGAGTTGTATGTTGTATATTCAGCTTCGGCTCCTGTACCAATGCTTTGGTTGGATGTAAACTACTTGGCTGTTTTAATTTTTTATTGTAGTCTTTTCCATATCATTTCTGGATCATTGTGGTAGAACATTGGACTGTCGTTATTCTGAAACAAAATCTAATTGAATTGCCCTTCTGTGGCTGTTGCTAAGAGCTTCCTTGAAAATATTTTATAAAGTTTTAAGATTTAAGAAATAAAATTATACCTGGCCGTTAACCTGAGAATAATTTTGGGTACTCTTTCATTCATGTTTAACAAAAAGCTGTGAAAAATAGATTGACGATCATTTATTTGATTAATCTTCAATACATTCAAAATTTAAAACGTGTTTCTGAAATTGCAAAAAATTACAGTAGAAACTTCTTTTTTGAGTTCATGATCTCAATTTCATAAGGTGCTACTTAAGTTAAAATATATTTTGTTAAATTATGTTAAAATGATTTCAGCTGTACTTTGTTCTTTTCAATACCACGATAAGATATTATGTGGCTGTATATTTGTTACTTCTTCTTATTTGGTTTCATCATCATTAGTCGGCTTCTAAAAGGGTGTATTAGTTTAGAAATTTGTCAAATCATCTTTGATTTTATTATCCTTACAAACCTATTTAGTCCTCATTAGCCTGGTTCTAAGATAGATGCAGTATATCAGTAATTAGTCAAATTGTTGTATTTTCTGTATCTAACCAATCTATCCTCTTTCTTCAAGTAAGAAACTGGGAATATGGTGAATGTATACTAACTACCTTGCCTATGCCATTTGGTAATCAATTTGAGTTTCCTGTGTGCACTTAGGTTGCTCGACATCTCATCCTGGCCGGACACGATGTTCATGTGGTCACTGGTGCACCAGATTATGTTTTCACAACTGAAATACAGTCTTCTCGTCTTTTCATCCGCAAGGTTTCTCCATTTTTTGGAAAATGCTTCATGACAAAAGATTTTTGCTTCAGACATGTTCCTTTTTTGTTGTGTCGTTCAGTTTAAATACAATTTTTCTGCAATTCTAGGTACTCTTAGACTGTGGCGCAATTCAAGCAGATGCATTGACAGTGGATCGTCTTGCTTCTCTGGAGAAGGTCTGACTGACTGATAATCTAACAAATAAGCAATGCTTTAAATAATATCAAGAAATTAATTCTCTTTATTTAACTTACATTTTTACTGGTTGATTTAGTATTCCGAGACAGCTGTAGTTCCTCGTGATTCTATTTTGGCGATGGAAGTGGAGTGGCTGAAATCCATCAAGGCGGATTTAGTGGTAAATAATATCGTTTTAATTATTTCACAAACTACAAAGTTGAAGTTTTTGTAGTTTGGCCCTCACTTAGAGCTCCAGGCCTTAATTTGATAATTCAGTTGTGATTATAGACATTTAGCTGTTTATAATTTGTGCGTGGAGCATAGGAAATACAAGACCAAAAAAGAGGTAAAAGTGAACTCATGGAACTTTTATTTTACGTTTTAGAATGTGGATTGTTCAACCAGCATGAAATCGAGAAATTTAATAAACAAAACCATAGCTTCATTGGTAATGCACCTTTTGTTTAGTTATAGTCTGAATCAATAAAACAAAATTTAATGAATAAGGTATTTCAAAAACTAATTATTTTGTTTTTTTCCCATTGCTTTCTTGAGTTCCCAATCTAAGAAAAGAATTGTCAGCTTTTGTTCTTCCAAATGCCGTGACACTGACATGATTTTGTTTTTCAAAATGACCTTCTGCATGGGTTTTTTATTTTCATTTTTATGCATTCAGGTCTCAGATGTTGTTCCAGTTGCTTGTCGAGCAGCAGCTGATGCTGGAATTCGCTCTGTTTGTGTCACCAATTTCAGGTGATCTCCTCTCCTTTTCTTCATTTCCTTAAATACGGTTCAAGGAAAATGAAAGATTGTAAGAGTGGAAAATGGTTGACGCCTGAATTATTATCTATATGAATTGGTCTGTATCAACAAATGCTTGTTTTCCATACAAGAGTTCCCTGAGTAGTAGAAAATTTTTATTTCCGTTGGCAGTTGGGACTTCATCTACGCAGAATATGTAATGGTAGCTGGATATCATAAGCGTTCAATAGTGTGGCAGGTGACTATGGCAAAGCTGTCTATTATCATAAATGTTTGTGTGTTCTTTTGCTATTATTGATCTGCCTCAATATAGTAGTTTAAGGTAGCTTCCATATAATTTCAATTCAAGATGCATTATTAGGACTACCTGACGTAGGTTAAACCTACAATTTTGGATTATGGATTTATAAGACAAACATGCAAGCGTGAAATCCTACTGCAAACTGTTGATATATATATATATATATATATATATATATGTTGATATTTTCTTGCGGCAAGTCTTTGCTGGTCTGCCTTAATTCTTCAACTATACACCTAATATTTCTACTGCTTCATGGTTCTCAATTTGTATTATATCTGCGTTATCACATGTATGTGGAATACTGATGTTAGTGAGATTTTGCTTTTGATGTTTGCCTTTTTTTCTCTTGAAACCGCATAGAGACATTTGGTAAGTGCACATGGGAAGACTACTCTTTGACATTTAAATTTTGATGCCAACACCTTGAAACTTATGTTCCATCTTTGTCCGTTAGTAAACATAGACGGAAAGAGGTGCATAACTCAGTAGAATTTAGACGGACAGAGGTGCATAGCTCAGTAAAATTTAGTCAACCAAGTTTTGGGTTTTTTAACCTGATTACACTCTAATTGTTTTAGTAAACAGAAGAATAAGTTCCTGATATTGTCACCTTTTAATTAATAATCTGGCACTGCTTCAAGTTTAATGATTTGTTCTATCTGGAGTCCATAACTATATCCACGCCTCCAAGAGATGATCAACAAAGTAGATTTGCTCTAGCACTCCATATAGCTCCCTCAAGAGGAATGTTCTTCATGCTTATGCTGATTTATCAGGAGTCGTAACAAAGTAATACAAAATGGGTGGAAGAAAGCATAGAAGATGCTAGTAGTATATTATTATTATTTTAAAATGTGATTTACTTGATAAAGAATAATGTAGGAGAATCCTATTCCAAATAGGATTGGTTTTAACTCTCTCTCCTTTCTTTCTTATATAGAATATGATTTCATTTTTCTTTCTTGATTAGAGTAGTTTTGTTTCCTCTTAGGAAGGATTTTAATTTTCCTTTTTTTTTTTTAGGATTTTAGTTTAGTTTCCTTATATTAGTAAGATCGGGGATTTATTTTACGCATATAAACAAAGGTTTTTTACACTTTTCAATTATCAATTTAATCAGTTCAATACAACTTTATTCTTGTTCAAGAATTTCAATTCCTCTTCCACGCAAAAAAAAATTGGTATTTGAGCAAGGCTTTGCCCTTGCTTGGTGGCTACCTATGGTGGTAGTGGTACACATCCTCATGAAGATAATAGAAAGATTGCAAAATTACCAATCTTGGTCCAAAATCTGGAACAAACGATGGATATATTCAAAGACGCAATTGACAAGAATTTGCATATTTTGACTTCTATGAATGTTGGTTGTCAACAAGCCCAGACATGACAACAGGTGGTGAGTGAATTTCCTTGAGTCCCAACTAGGTTTGAATACTCACAAGCTATTAAGGATTCAGTGAAGGTGTACTGGGGAAATCTAAAGGAAATTTGAAGCAAGATAAGAGATATAATAGACCATGGAAGTAGTGGGCAAGAAATTTCGAATATGGAGGTATGCAAAATTCCACTTTCTATTGAAAAGTACTACAAAAATGAGATGTATGTAACGTGGTAGAAATGGATGATGGTCATGTACTTTGGGGACAATTATGGTTCTATGATGTAGTTGCCACTTGCGTAGATCGAGATAGCAGGTATTTGCGAGAACTGTTTTTGTGCGGAAAACATTTTCCAGATAGGATTGTTTTTATCTCTCTCTTCTTCTTTTTTATTTAGAATATGATTTTTTTTCTTATTTAGAATATGATTTCTTTTTTGATAAGGAAATAAGATTTCTTCTTTTTTTTCTTTAGATTAGGATTTTGGTTCCTTTTAGGATTTTAGTTTTTTTTTACTCTTTTAGGATTTTTTTTAGTTTCTTTATATTAATAAGATTATGGAAATATATTGCCTATTTAAACAAAGACTTTTTCCACTTTTCAATTATCGATGAAATCAATTCAACACAATAAAGTTATTCTCCACAAATTTTTTTATTTTAACTTTATTCTTGTTTCAAGAATTCCAATTTCGCTTCCGCAACAAAGAAAAAAGTAATAAAATGAGTACAGGTGGTTTCTAGTATTCATCGAAAATTAAATGTCACTATTGAATTGGTGCTAGTGATCTCTGGGTGGGTGGAGGTCTGTTACCATTGAAATCTAATACTTGCGAGTGTTTAAAATTGTCCACCATTTTTTCCATTACCTAACAAAATTCTACAACATTCTCTGTGGAGGTCTGTTACCAATGAAATATGATACTTGCAAGTGTTTAAAATTGTCCACCATTTTTTCCATTACCTAACAAAATTCTACAACATTCTCTTTCATAACTAGAATCTGTAACATAAAGAAAAGAGAAACATATTGTAGCCAAATTTGGCTCCTTAGAAAGGAAAAGAAGGGCCCTGCAGTTATAAAGCAGCTTTCTGTCTTTATTGGATTTCATGTTTGGGGTAAAAATATCTTATAAGTGGAACAACCGTCTGCAGTAGTCAAATCAACTTCTCTTTTAGCACTTCATCTTCTCTCATAGGAAGGTTCCTAAATACTTTGATATTTTCTTGGTTAGATAATGATTGTTCCCAATTTTTCATGAGTTACACTACCTTTCTGCATCTGTTCACTTTGTTGGAAATCATTTTGAATTTTTCTACCCTTCCTTGCTTTTCTATTAATAAAATTGATGTAGAATCAATTGAAATTTAAGCTAAGAATTGATAAGGAAAGACAGGAAAAAGCCGAGAGAAGAAAAGAAACGTGAAAGAGAAGGAGAAAAGGGCAGCTGCCAATCGTATCTTTTCATTCAATCATTAACTAATTCAACAATAATGTAAAGTTCAATAAATAGTAAAAAAAAAACTAACGTGAAGGGTTTGGGCCAACCCACTACTACAAGCCCATTAAGAGGAAACATAAATAATAAAGTCTAATAGCAATAAAATAAATCCAGATGGTCTCGATGATGTCCGCATCAAAAATATTTTGGCTTTAGGTGCTCATTTTATTCATTGTGGAGTCATTTTATTGTTGATGCAGATTGCAGAGGATTACTCTCATTGTGAATTTCTTATCCGCCTCCCTGGATACTGCCCAAGTATGCCAACACGTCTTATTACCAATGATCTTTTTGTCATTCCGCTCTTAATTTTTGCGTTATCAAATCTAAACATAGATGGTAAACACTGTAGTGCCTGCATTCCGAGATTCAATTGATGTGCCTCTGGTAGTGAGGAGAGTGCACAAGTCCCGTGAGGAGGTATGGTATAAATTTTTCTATAGAAGTTTATTGATGGCATTGTTGGTAGATGTACTTATTGTGTAAAATGTAAATCATTCATTTTCTTTATCACGTCCAGGTGAGGAAAGAACTTGGAATTGGAGAAGATGTGAACGTCGTTATTCTCAACTTTGGCGGACAGGTAACTTGTCATTTTGTGAAGATTTTATTGGATGATTTTTAGGAGTTTTTTGTGCTGGCTGGTTCAGGTTTAGCTTTCATTGTGAATACATTATAAGATGGTCTCTATTTGCAGCCGTCCGGCTGGACATTAAAGGAAGAGTACCTGCCTCCTGGTTGGCTTTGCCTGGTATCTAATGCTTTCCAGTCTTGGCACCTTTTGGGTGCTTGGTGAAGTGTACTGAGGTGTTCTACCTTCGAGGTTAAATGTTGTTTTCTTCCTGGATTAGGTTTGTGGTTCTTCCGATAGTCAGAACCTTCCTCCAAATTTTGTAAAGCTAGCAAAAGATGCGTATACTCCTGATCTGATTGCTGCATCTGATTGCATGCTTGGTTAGTCAATAAATCTTTATGCATAGCTGAAATGTATTTTTTGACATCAAATAGATATCATAGCATCCTTGTAATTTTTTTATTTTTTATTTTTTAAAATTTTGGATAGAAAAACATATTTTTATTAATTATACCAGCCATATAATATCTCAGGAAAAATTGGATATGGAACAGTTAGTGAGGCCTTAGCATACAAGGTACCATTTGTCTTTGTGCGTAGAGACTACTTCAATGAAGAACCATTTCTGAGAAACATGCTTGAGGTGAGATCTCATTGCCGCTCTTGCTTCTCGTTGATGATTGTTCTTTTCCCTCTCTTTGATATATCCAACATCTTGTTAAATATACTATTCTCTTTTCTTCTTGTTTTGTTGTTTCTCTTTTTTGAGAAAATATATTATAACTCTGGATTAATGAATGCTTGGTCCTTATTAGTTCTATCAGGGTGGTGTTGAGATGATTAGGCGGGATTTACTCACTGGACATTGGAGTCCATATCTTGAACGTGCAGTTAGTCTAAAACCATGCTATGAAGGGGGCACTAATGGTGGAGAGGTATTTTTGTTTTTCTTTGTGTGGAATATCATTTTTTTTTTCATTTGTAGTTTTGGAATATATGACATGAATTTGAAGGCATTTTAATTATGTTGAAATTCTATTTTATTGTTTTTCCTCAGCAAGTATCCTACCATACTATACAAGGAAAATGCAAAAAATGATGCAAATTAACAGAGTGAGCATGGGAGAGTGTCAAATTTAGTATTCTGGTTATGCTTTAATTCCAGACAAAATCGAAAGCTAAATATTTCTGTCAAAGATATCTTCATGGTTACACATGTTTTTAGACATGCAGCACAATTCTAGGAAATGGACAGAATCTGATGAGGGTATAACTTTAACAATTATTTACATTTCCATTTCATTCTTAATTTGGTAATACCATTCCTAGCATTATGTTTTTAAGTCGCAAGTTTACATGGAGTGTAGCTTGGTGAAGACAAAATACCATTTCTAGTGAATATTAAGTTCTTGATAATATGTTGGACTAGGCACAACGATAATTATATCCATCACTAGAGACTTTCTTGTCATGTTTCTTTTCATAAAGTTCAAGATCTACAGAAGAAACGCATAGTGTTCAATTTAGATTGCAATTCTCTTATACTCTTGTGGGAGAAATTTCATGCTCATCAGTAATATTCTAGACAATCCTCATGATGAACAATCAATATTTATTTTAGTGTTATTTGTTGCCACTCTTTTTTTTTTAAGGTTTTTTAATAGGTGTGGTATTGCTGCTTTATTGTTTCAGAGTTTTATTGGAAATTTATGAATTTTTATAATTGGTAAAATTTTAGGTTGCAGCTCATATATTGATGGATACAGGCTCTGGAAAAAACTATACATCAGATAAGGTAAGACCAAGACATGTAACTTCTGGAATTGCTGAAAATGTGTGAGAAATTTGAAACTTAAAAGCAGAGACACATCACCGGAGGTGTTTAAAGTGACAATTGAGATGATTCTAGTAACAAATACTGATTTTTTAAACCACTAAGTAGATTGAATTTCCTCGTTATTTGTAGCTTAGCGGTGCAAGGAGATTGCGTGATGCCATCATTCTTGGGTATGAATTGCAAAGAGTTCCTGGAAAAGATCTCTGCATTCCAGAATGGTATGCAAATGCGGAAAATGAACTTGGTCTTCGTACAGGATCACCTACTGCTGAAATGAGTGATGATAGTTTTGCCATGCCTTCGTGAGTTTCTTCATTTTTCTCCATGCTTCTTACTGGTCTTTGTAAATTGAACCGCTGAATGCTTTCTTATGTCAACATTTTCACATTTCTTTTGCTAGATATCCTGAAGACTTTGAGATTCTTCATGGAGAACTTCTGGGTCTACCTGATACTGCGAATTTCTTGAAGTGCTTGTCAGAATTTGAGGTTGTTTTCGATTGTGGAAAGAATACTGAGAAGCGCCAGATGAGGGAGCGAAAAGCTGCTGCTAATCTCTTTAATTGGGAGGTATCTTGTTTTATTCAGTTCAGTTGGCCCAACATTTGCTTCATATTTACACTTGGTTTCATAGATGTACTTTCTGCAAATTTAACGCGATGTCATCTTTTTATCATTTATTCAATCATGGGACTCTGAAATGAGTAGTAAGATGTGATTTTAATGTTATTTACTTATACTGAATTTTTTTGGTGATTGACAACCCTTGTTGCTTTATTGCAGGTATCATTCTGTTCTCTGCATCAATGGTGCAATGCTAGATATTCAAGATGTTTGACTTTTCTGACTATTCTCTAGGAGGATAATCTTTTATCTTCAATTTTTTCTCCTAAGTTACCCATCTTTGGAACAATTGGGAAACAAATAATTGATAATCTTCAAAATCTCAAAGCACTAAAAGGAAGTAATATCATGCTAATGAAATTTGGGTGACTATTATGTTAGTTGTCTACATGTATGTTTGTATTGATAATTATCCAAGTTGTTTGCTACCCCTCTGGACATTAAGGAATCATCTTTCCTTTAGAGATACTGATATATAAGTAAATTTTATTTACGCCATAAACATTGTCTGATGTAGGAAGACATTTTTGTGGCAAGAGCACCTGGAAGGTTAGATGTCATGGGTGGAATTGCAGACTACTCTGGATGTCTTGTATTGCAGGTATATTACCCTACCGAACATCATATTTGAATAAGAATAGAAAAAGAGCACTGTTTGGTCTTCTGGATTTTATTTATTTATTTTTGGGGGTGGGAGGGTGTTTGTGGAGGTATCAATCCTCGACCCCCTTTGACCTCTACTGTGGAAATAACTATCTTTAACCAACTGGGACAAGGTGAATTGGTTTGGTCTTCCAGATTTATTGTTTTTGGTGGACAGAAGTTCCAGTAAGATATCTTGTGCTGAAAGATTCATATATTAGTAATTTTTTGACCGTAGATGTAATATTAAGGTAGAATTTAGATATTAAGTAGATTTTAAGATGGGAACCGCTTTATATGACAAAAAAAATGTGAAACTTTTAAACCTATCCATTGGCATCAGAATTTTTTCCCCCTTTCTCATGATCAATATGCTATGCATACATTTAGTGTCTTCACTTTAGAGGTTATTATATCTCGTTGCTCTGTATTCTCAATAATAATATTTAAGATATCTGCAGATGCCAATTAGAGAAGCTTGCCATGTTGCTCTGCAAAAGATTAATCCAACTAAACAAAGACTGTGGAAGCATGCTCAGGCTCGACAAAGTTCTAAAGGACCAGAGCAAACCCCCGTTCTTCAAATTGTATGTATTTGGTGGTTAAGTTGTTTTAACTGATAACCCTGCCATTATGAGTTAACTTGCAACCGACAATTGTGTCACATAGTATGTAATAATATAGCTTTTAGCTGTTTTTAATGTGAATTAAAATACACCTCGGCTCATAAAATGGGATTTTTTACCACTCATCTTCGAGAGAGATGAGGGCATATTATTCTGATTTAATATTCTTCTGATTTCAGCTTCTACTTGAACTCTTCGTGTCTCTGAAGACAAGTTTGAGTGCCTTTTGTTATTGTATATTAATGTGTCAGGTATCATACGGGTCAGAGTTGAGTAATCGTGGGCCGACCTTTGATATGGATCTATCAGATTTCATAGATGGTGAGCAACCATTGTCATATGAAAAGGCCAGAAATTACTTTGACCGAGATCCATCCCAAAGGTTATATTTACTTTGTGTTCTATCTATCTAATAATGAATGTGATTTTCCATTTTTTACTAACAAAATTCCCATTCTAGATGGGCTGCTTATGTTGCAGGTACAATTCTGGTTCTGATGAAAGAACTGGGCGTCCGCTTTGAGGATAGTATTAGTGTTCTGGTATGCATCACAAATTAACCATTTTGATATATCTGCTTACACTATTTATCATCATTTCACTTTATTAACAGACGGTTAACATTTGATTCTATTTCAGATTGCTCAAAAATGGTCCATTATAAGTTTATTAATTCGTGAGGTGTATTAACTTCCAATATTATGTTCATTTTCCCCCAAAATTGACCAACCAAGCATGTCTTTAATGACTTTGATGTGAATCTTGAATTTCTCGTGCTCTTTTTTTCCGATTAGTAATAAAATATAGAAGATGGTGCCAGGCTGCGTAGTATTTGAGAACTTCTAGGTTATACATTGTTTTGTTACCACAATTGCTTATGGCTTATGCTCATTCTTCCAACATGAAGGTAAACAATTTAGACACTTCTTTCAATATGCGTACAACCTGGCAATATTGGGTCAAAATGAGTGTCAAATATATTGGTTTATTGTTGATATGAGAAAACAAATAAGATTAGTCATTTGGTATCTGTTATTTTTTCCTTTCATTTTTATTTTGGTTGTATCCTTTCCGTCCAGCATGCCCATTGATACCTATGACTAGAACAAATGAACATTTTATGACATAATGCCCGTGAACTTGTAGGTTTCTTCTGCTGTGCCAGAAGGGAAGGGTGTCTCTTCTTCAGCAGCTGTGGAAGTAGCCACCATGTCTGCAATAGCTGCTGCTCATGGTACTTGCGCGATATGTATATGCACATGTTTTGTTATACCTATTGAGCATTTGCTATTGATTCTTGAAGAACACAATACTATGAGCTATGTGTTATTATGAGACATGAGTTGGAATATTTTCTCCTTGTAACTTTTCTTTTACCTCGTAATGACGAGATGATTAATAATGATTGAATATGCTCCTGTGCTTTCCTCTTGAAACTTTAGATAATATTCATTCTGATATCATGGGTTTGATACAGGATTGAATTCCAATTATCCATGGTCAGCACTGATGTAATGGATCGAAGTTTGAGACCTACATGCTAATACCAACTTGTTTATTTTGGGTTTTTCTCCTGCATTGACATTTACCAAAACAGAAACTCTAGGTCAGCAGACTGAAATATGATGCAATAGTGATTTCACAAGCCACAGTGGCAGTCACTTCACCTCATTTCATATGACCCTGAGGGAGCTATAGCATGGATATTATATTTCTACATAGTTTAATTAGTACCGAGATTGTAGGAATTTGATTTACTTATATAACTTACAAATTCAAGTAGTTCTGATGGGTTTGAGAACTCTAATTGACCAGCCAGCAGAAAGGATTAACTCTAATCAATTATTTGACCACTTCTAATAGCATGTCGAAAAAACTGGATCATATTGAGAAATTAATTTTGGTTGGTTGGAAATGTTCAATTCCTTGTTTCAGGACACGTCAACCCAAGGAAAAACTGGGACCATTCACTTTGGATAAATGACCCCACTTCCTTTTCTGTATTTAACTAACTATCTTATCGTGGTTCAGCCTATAATTTGGTTTATTAACGTCTTCAGTGGAAAAATGATCTTATTCATGCCTCCGTCTGTGCATTTCAGGACTGAATGTCAGCCCAAGAGAGCTTGCTTTGCTATGTCAAAAGGTATACTTTCTGATGCATGAATACACTCACATATGTCATTATGCTAGAGAGGTTTATGTATAACATCTCACCACTATCATAACAATATTTGCATATGGAAAGGTGGAGAATCATATAGTTGGAGCTCCATGTGGTGTGATGGACCAGATGACTTCTGCGTGTGGTGAAGCTAATAAACTTCTTGCGATGGTTTGCCAGGTATTCGACACAGTTCATGGGAAAATGTACTTTTCTAATCAGAATTAGGGAAATTTTTATATTAACGTCCATAACTACACTGCAGCCTGCTGAAGTATTGGGTCTGGTGGACATTCCTAATCATATAAGGTTTTGGGGAATCGATTCAGGGATTCGACACAGGTAATAGGAAATACATGTTCTCTATCTTCCCTTTCAATGTCTGGAAATTATGTATCTGAAAGTTATGTATTTGCTTGGATTCATGGATGCAAGATTTAGTTACACTGGCATGCATATTTTTGTTAATTGTTTTCAATTTCCATAAAACTGATATGGCCGCAAGCCTGCCAATATTTCTTTAATAGAATTATAGTGTTTACCATGCCATTTTTCATGCCACAAAATTTTTAGCATATTTTTTTGCGTGGTCAATATTTCTGTCTCTTTGGAATAATGGATCATTTGCAGTGTTGGTGGTGGAGATTATGGGTCTGTGAGGATTGGAGCCTTTATGGGTCGGAAGATTGTTAAGTCCATGGCATCTGAACAGTTATCCCACTCATTGTCCACTAATGGGATGATTGCTGATGAGTTGGAAGAGGATGCTGTTGAACTACTTGAAACTGAAGCTTCCTTGGATTACTTGTGCAACTTGTCACCCCACAGGTGAAATAAATAAGTCTATCCCCTCCCTCGTGTCTTGGCATCCTGCTACCCTACTTATCTTGGTCGGAGTTTTCTGCAATAGCTTGACCTCTTCAAAACCACATTCTGTTATGCATTCTTGCAAGTTCGGAGGTGCTACTTTGGTTTTTAACTTTGTGCTGTCCATGATTTAGAGCATGTTTTACTATGGTTAAAAATAAGTAAAAGTTACTTTTTGTTTCCAAACATGTTTGGAGAATTTACCTTATTATTACTTATAAAGTTTTTTATTTAAAAGTAACTCTTACCTTAGAGTGAAAATAAGTGACTGTGTTATATGCAATTTGATCTTTAAAAGAACATTGATTATAGAATTTAATCATTACTTATAAGTAAATGTTTTTTTAGCTTTGCCAAACGTGCATTGGACCTTGCTTCTCCCTGCAAATAGCGAGAAGTACTTGAGCCCATTGATGTCAGTGTCTTGTTTCCTATTTCTCATCTTGGATGAAGAAGCTGCAAGTTCACATGCATGAAGCCGGTTTTTAGCATCTGAATCAAACAGCTGTTAGTAATTTTGCAATTGGGCTTGTTTTAAATGTCTAGGGTCTTTTATTTCAGATATGAAGCTCTTTATGCAAAGCAGCTTCCTGAAACGATGCTTGGTGAGACATTCTTGGAGAAATATGCTGACCACAATGATCCAGTCACTGGAATAGATAAAAAACGAAATTACGGAGTGAAAGCAGCCGCCAGACATCCTATATATGAGAATTTCCGCGTCCAGGTAAAGTCTGTTAAAGTTGGTTGAATACATAAATTGGTGACTTTGCAACTAATCATTATGGTATATGCATAACTCCTAGTGTGTGTGTTCTATGTCTACAATCCAGTGGAAGGTAGAGCATCTGCCTTTGTCTTATATATACACACGATGGAAACTTGTCTGTCAAGGAATGTAATCCAATTCCATTAATTTGATACTAACCAAAACCGAAAGAAAAGTGGCAAAATGAGGAAAAACCTATTCATAGGCAGTACTAGACGTTTATATTTGTATCGATATCCACATTTTGGTTCTCTTAAACTAGAACATATCATACTTTAGAATACATAAAAAATGTCGGGTGATAATGCTTATATTTTTGACATTTGTGTATAACTTAGTAGTTTTATCTGATATACAGGCTTTCAAAGCACTGCTAACATCTGCAACTTCGGATGACCAACTCAATGCTTTAGGCGAATTGATTTATCAGGTATTCGAATGTTCATATAATTGAGTGTTCCTGTTCTCTTTCCTGTATGCTTTACAAAATCTCTTCTACGCATACGTCATTCGGTAGCAATGTTAAAAAGCTTGATGTTTTTCTAACGTTATATTATTCTCTACAGTGCCACTACAGCTACAGTGCATGCGGACTTGGCTCAGACGGGACAGACAGGCTCGTTCAGCTCGTGCAAGAAATGCAGCACAGTAAAATTTCGAGATCTGCTGAAGGAACTTTATATGGTGCAAAAATTACTGGTGGAGGATCGGGTGGAACAGTTTGTGTCATTGGTAAAAATTGTTTACGAAGCAGCCAGCAAATTCTTGAGGTAATTAGCTTCTTGATGCTAAAGATATTATCACCAGAATCAGCACTTATTTGTCCACAAAAAAAAAAAACACTACAGTTATCTGCAGCGTTGACCGCGCTTGTTCTAGGAATTACGCTCATTTCTTATTACTAATGCTGAAAATATTCGAACATAATTTTATTTATTTATTTATTTTTCTGAATTCTTCCCTGTTTCTGATTTGAATGTGCAGATTCAGCAGAGATACAAAGCTGCCACCGGTTACTTACCCATTCTTTTTGAGGGGTCGTCCCCAGGTGCCGGAAAATTTGGCCACCTTAAAATTCGTCGCCGGCTTCAATCCAAGCAAGGTTGATGATTTAATACATAGGTAGACATATTATAATTGATAACTTACCATCTTGATTCTCACCATTGAAACGTGGTCTAGAAATAAAAACAAATGAGGATTTATAGATCTTTTGTTACGAAAATAAATTCGTATTTCGGTATTAGAAATGATGGGAATGAAATTGTACAGTAAAAGCTCGATAAATTAATAGTCCTGTTTAAATAATAAATTTTTGGTGCCTACTTGGATTAGTGTACTAAATTAATAATTTTACTAAATGTATAAGATAATTTTTAATTTTTTTGGTACTCGAATCAAACTCAAAACCGTACTTAAATTTATAAAAATATATACATCTTGCATATTTCTAACATTATGTAAAAAATAATGTTGGAATTACATCCACAATTTTTAACTTTCCAATTCAAAAATCGAGTTTAAAGGTTTTTTATTAAAAAACGAGATGATAATTCAACTTTTAAATATTAATAATTGTTGTAAAACTATAAGATAAATATTTATGATTATTTAGTATAATCAACATTTATAGATAAGTCTTAATTAATTTAGAGAGTTTTTTTCATTACAATTATAACTCATATTTTGAAATCCATAAATGCGGGATTTTCTTAATAAAATACACACTTGAATTTTGACTCTTTACTTTTCTCTCTATATATTCTATTAATTAATTTTATAACATGTCATCAACACGATTATCTCAAAATCAAAGTAAATTAGTTAAAAGATAATAATATTTATGCAAAATCATCTATCACGTGTTTCAAAATCAAAATATTTTGTCGATTCATGATTTTTTTTTTATATCATATAGGAGCTCATATTACGAATAAATTGTTGTGTATGCATATTGTTGAACTCGAAAAATGGCTCCAACACGTGGTCAACAGAACGAGATTC
>CAIGRP010018661.1:0-21372 GCA_903798385.1 Fraxinus cuspidata
ATTCTCCGGCTCTACGTGTTATGATATTACTATAGAAATCGGATTTTGCCGGAAATCCATCTATGTGTGACGGTATGAATCCACAGTTCAAAATTTTTAATTTGATAATGAAATGCACCGATGATATCTATTGAGTTTTAAACTTAGGGGTTAATTCCTCTCTTACACGTTGATTTGATATGCTTGGGGCGCGGATGATGGTAGAGGATGATGCAACATGCTATGGAGAAGTCGATGACTTAACGTTTTTAATTCAAGTATACAACATTTATGTTTTTTTTTTAAAACAGATTTCTAAGAACATCATAAGTGGAACTATTCTGAGAAAAATTTGTGAATAAGTTATGTTTTAAAGTTACGTGTTAAAGAAATTAACTTACAAATCACCATGAACCGCAAAAGAAAGTATTAATGAATTAGTGTTTCTATTTTTCTAAATTTTCAGCTTCTGCCCTGGAAATAAAAAATTCATAACTCAATCGTCACTTGAAATTTTTCAACATAATCAGTGGCAATTGATAGCCTCATAGGTTAACTATTGAATAAACTTGAAATCATGTCGATCCGATGCCTATAGAAGTTTATATGTCATTTTAGGTAAACTGCACAGGGTTACCTTCTAAACCGAGTAGCTATGGAGTTTTGAAAAATATTCCAATACCTCATATGTTGCCGACGGAAGCTAATTTTTGGATATATCATAATATAAAGAATTTCCTACTTTACTAAAAATTTCATGAATTTTCAAGGTCGATAGCTATGCAAACAAAATTATTTTTTAAATTGCCATTGAGATAGAAAACAAAAGCAACAACATTTATTTTCTTTTTATTTCACATCAATAGTTGCATATATGGTAAGTTGCATATACGGTATGTTGGTTGCATATCTGATAAGCTGCATATATGGTATCTTAGTTGCATATATGGTATGCTGCTGTATAGTTAATTATTTAATTAAGTCTTTAGTTAACGAGTAAAGTAAAGTTAATCTTGTGACGTTTTGATCCATGTAGGTCGAGGCGTTACATAATGGTATAAGAGCACGAGTTTAGTCGATTCTGTAGACCTAGCGTATTTTGTTTATAAAAAAATGAAATATTAAAGGAACTCCAGGGCATCTCGCATCCATCAGTCGACCTCATCCTACGACCCATGTATGTTTAACTAAATAAAATTCTAATTCTTGCTATGAATGGATATAATTCTATGGTTATGTATCCATGTAGCGATACATTCTACATTTTACTTTATGTACATCTTATATGTATATATATCAAAGAAAACGTGTTGTTTGAAAGACATGTATTGGGCTAGAAATTAAAAATGTGGATGATAGATGGCTAAGGAAAGACAAAGTGTGAGAAGAATGAATTATGTCAGCTAACAAGAGATAGATATCCGAGCTTACCTAGATTTTGTGGTAGATGAATCCTTAGACCTTACAAAATATTTCATTTTGCTCTTTCATCCCAAGTATGCTGGTATTGGTATACAAATATATCCGAGCTTACCTAGATTTTGAGGTAGACGAATCCTATCTTGACAATCACATACGAAGCATGTACCAACATTGGCTAAAGGCAAAGAATGCGCGTTATAGGATTAGTGATCTACAGGAAATAAGTCATTTGCTAGAAGCTCTTATCTCTTGTGAGAAATGTATCGGGAAGCTTATACAAGAAAATATGCTATCTCAAATCTTGGAAAGTAAACCTATGGAACTTGACTTTCAGGATTTTTGCAATGCCTATATCCATAATTGGGAGACTATGATTGGTGATGTTATCTCTCACTCGGGATTCGAACCGACAGTGACTTCAGATGACGAAGTTGCACAATCAAATGTGGCAGATACTAACGAAGATGAAGATCCAGAAGATGATCCAGAAAAGACCAAGAGTGAAATGAGTAGAGATTATGGAGATTACTCGTTCATTTGAAAAAATATATATATAATAAAATTTGTTAAATTGTTCTTTTTCTATTTCATGATGTAGTAAAAAAAAATAATAAAAAAAAGAATCAAGTGAACAAGTCATGAAATATTTCATTTTTTTTATCCCAAGTATTCTAGTATTGGTATACAAATTTAATAAAAGGAAATTATTTCTTTTTTCAAAGAAATGTCTCGAGCAAACCAGAACAACCTGATAAGGGACCTCCTGCAAGCGGTTCAAGATCTTGGCAGGCTAAATCAGAATCAAGCTCCACCCACGCCACTAGCTCTTATTACCCTCCCGACTCATGCCTTGGAAGTTGAGTTATTTCGAAGGCATAAGCTCCCTACTTTCGATGGAGCATTTGATCCACTGGTGGTTGAGGAATGGCTTCGTAAGTTGGAACAAATTTTTCGACTCATAGATTACATGACGCCCAAAAGGTCTAGTGTGCAGAGTTCATGTTTACTGGTGATGGAAGTCACTGGTGGGATTTGATGTCCCGAACTAGGACTCAAGAGCAGCAGTTCACGTTACCTTGGGAACAATCCAAGGAGGAATTGAAGGACATGTGTTTTCCTCAGGTTCTAAAGGATTTTAAGGAGAGCGAATTCCTTAAGCTAAAGTACGGTAATATGTCCCTGACTGATTACGAATGAAAGTTCGATCAACTCTCAAGATTTGCTCCACACCTGGTTGACACGGAAATTAAGAAGACTTGAAGGTTCGAGCAAGGGTTAAACCCTGACATAAGCATGATTCTTATGTCACATCGTTTTACATCTTACCGTGAGATGCTGAAATGAGCTCACACTATTTGGTATTAAAAGGCTAATGTAGAGCAACACAGTCAATTGTTCGGCCAGCAGGATAAATGGCAAATTGGGAAGAAAAAATGGAATGGTCAAGATAAAGGAAAGGGCAAATGGTAAAATAAGAAAGCTAATATTGAACCTAGTACCAGTAAGGCCATAGTAGCCGCAGTAGCGCTGTGCCCTAAGTGCGGTAAACCTCATCGTGGTGAATGCTTGTACGAGAAGAATGCCTGTTTTTAGTTGGTAAGCCAGGACATATTGCTAAGGATTGTCCCTAAGAAAGATGATAACAGTGATCAGAACAAAAAAGGAAAAGCACGAGGAAGGATGCAGAGGAGAACTCAAACGTAATAGAAAGTATTTTACTAATATCTAATACACCTGTTTATGTACTATTTGATTTGGGAACTACTTATTCTTTTGTATCAATGTCTTTCATTTCTAAATCTAGTATTACTCTTAATAAGTTAGAGAGTATACTAGAAGTTAGCATTCCATCAGGCACAACATTAAATAGTAACTTTGGGTATGGATTGGTTAGGACGTAATTATGCAACCATTTGTTGCAGAGAAAAGAAGGTGTCTTTTCAGAAACCAGGAGAAGAACAATTTTCTTTTCCTGGAATAAAGACCAGACCCCATCTCCAGTTGGTATCTGCCTTGCAAGCCGAGTAAATGTTGAGAAAAGAAACATCTCAAGTGTTTCTAGTTAACATCTCAGGAGAAAAACAAATGACGATAAAGATTGAGGATATACCAATGGTACAAGAATTTATACACAAGTTTCGAGAAGATCTACCTAGTACCCCTAAAAGAAACATCTCAAGGGTTTCTAGTTAACATCTCAGGAGAAAAACAAGCGATGATGAAGATTGAGGATGTACCAGTGATACAAGAATTTATAGATGTGTTTCTAGAAGATCTTCGTGGTACCCACCATATAGACAAGTGGAGTTTACAATAGATCTGGTTCTTGGAGCGGCACGAGAATCTAAAGTTCCATACAGAATGACTCCAAAGGAACTTCGAGAGTTGAACCATTTGACCATCAAGAATAGGTATCATATCCCGAGAATTGAGGATTTGTTTGATCAATTAAAAGGGGCTAAAGTATTTTTCAAGATCGACTTACGATTTGGATATTGTCAATTGAAGGTTGAGGTTAGTGATAGACCTAAGATGGCTTTCAACACTCATTACGGACATTACGATTTCACAATTATGTTGTTCGGGTTGACAAATGCTCCAGCAGTATCCATGGATTTAATAAATCGTGTATTTCACCAGTATCTAGATCAATTTGTCATAGTTTTCATTGATGACATTTTGATTTACTCTAAGAGTAAATATCAACATGAGGAACATCTTAGAATAGCGTTAGATATTTTGCGCGAGGAAAAGTTATACGCTAAATTTAAAAAGCGTGAAATTTGGCTTGAGCGAGTTGGATTCCTCGGTCATGTAGTTACTACCTAAGGAATTGAAGTAGATCCAGTAAAAGTTGAAGCGGTAATTAATTGGAAGACACTGACTAATGCTGATGAAGTTCGAAATTTTCTAGGATTGGCCGGGTACTATTAGAGATTTATAGAAGGATTCTCCAAAATAGCTAAATCAATGACACAATTGACAAGGAAATGAGTAAAGTTTCAATGGATGGATAAGTGTGAGCAAATCTTTCAGGCGCAAAAGCAGTGAGTGATTACAGTACCAGTATTAACCATACATGAATGTTTGGAAGGGTTTGTTATATATAGTGATGCGTCTAAACAAGGTTTGGGATGTGTGTTAATGTAACACGGAAGAGTGATTGCCTATGCGTCAAGGCAATTGAAGCAACATGAGCAAAATTACCCAACGCATGATCTAGAACTTGCGGTGGTAGTTCATGCATTAAAGATATGGCGACATTACTTATATGGAGGAAAGTGCGACATTTACACGGATCATAAGAGTCTCAAATATTTCTTCACACAGAAGAAATGGAATATGAGACAGAGGCGATCGTTGGTGCTAATAAAGGATTATGATTGCACTATTCATTATCATCCAGGTAAGGCTAATGTTGTTGCTGATGCTCCAAGTATAAAGTCGTTGGGACAGTTAGCATCATTACCTAATTTTCAGATGGATTTGATCAAAGACTTGGAAAATTTGCGAATTGAAGTGGTTACAACACCAAAGAAAAGTACCGCTCGTTTAGCAACTTTGGCGGTTCGACTAACTCTCAAAGATCAGATTATAGAAGCACAAGGTAAAGATCCATTTTTTCAGAAGATTAGGAAAGAAATTGGTGCCGATAGGAGAAAGGATTTTGGAATAGCTTTGGATTGGGCATTGATGTTTAAAGGAAGAATTTGTATGCCTAAAGGTAAAGTTTTGAGGAAGGAGATATTAGAAGAGGCTCATTTCATCCCGTACATCTCACATCCTGGTGGTACGAAAATGTATCGAGATCTTAGAGATACGTTTTGGTCGAGGAATATGAAAATAAGTATAGTCCTATTTGTGGCAAAATGCATAGTGTGTCAATAAGTTAAAGTAGATCATAAAAGACCAGCGAGGTTGTTAAATCCATTGGACATACCTGAATGGAAGTCAGAGAATATTGCAATGGACTTTGTGGTAGGATTTTCGAAGTCAGAAAGAGGACAAAATGCTATATGGGTAATAGTGGATCGTCTAACAAAGTCCACTCATTTTCTTTCGGTAAAAATGACATTTAGCCTAGATCAGTTGGCACTGTTGTACATTAGAGAGATTGTAAGATTGCATGGTGTCTCCGTCTCTATCGTGTCTGATAAAGATCTTATATTTTCATCTAAGTTTTGGAAGAGCTTACAAAGAGCTATGGGAATGAAATTGAATTTCAGTACAATGTATCACCCTCAATTCGATGGTCAGTCTGAAAGGACCATTCAAACTTTGGAAGATATACTAAGAGCCTATGTTCTGGATCTAGGAGGTAGTTGGGGATCGTATCTACCTTTGGTGGAATTTATTTGCATATAATAATAGTTTTCAAGAAACTATTGGAGTGACACCGTATGAAGCTCTCTATGGTAGAAGATGTAGATCACCTGTTCCTTGGGATGAAGTCAGAGGAAAGAGAGTTTTGGGACCAAAGATCATCGAAAGGACAGTTGAAGCCATTGATAAGATCCAACTAAGATAAAGATAGCACAATAGATAAAAGAGCTATGATTATACCAGAAGAAAAGACATGAAATTTGAAGTTGGAGAGAGTTTTTCTAAAATTGTCACCTATAAAGGGTGTACTTAGGTTCAACAAGAAAGGCAAACTACGACCTCGTTATATTGAAACTTTCGAAATACTTGATAGGATCGGAAATGTGGCCTATCGATTGTCTTTACCACCTAAACTATCGGCAGTTCACAACGTATTTCATATATCAATGATCAGAAAGTATATGCATGATCCTGATCACAGGGTTAATTATCAATCCTTGGAAGTACATAAAGATTTATTGTATGAGGAATTACCGAATAAAATATTGGACCAAAAGGTACATAAATTACGAAATAAGGAGATTCAACTGGTTAAAGTGCAATGGAGTAATCATAGAGTAGAAGAATCTACTTAGGAAAGAGAAGAAGAAGCTAAAGATAAATATCCGACACTGTTTGTTTAATCTAAGATAATTTCGAGGATGAATTTTTTTTGGTCTGTAAGGTAAAGTTTTAACATGACGCTTGGAATAAATAAGTTTCATGAGACCTAATGAAATAGTTGAAAATCTAATTTCCGTCCGAAAAGAAAAGACTCGAGAATGAAAAGATCAAAATTGTTTACTTCATCTCGATGACCCTTTCAAGAAAGAATGACATGTGCAATGATATTTTGCAAAACTTTACATGGAAGAGTTAATTGGTTTGCACTACGTTTTGTGACATTTTCAATATTATTCTCGGTGACCTGACGACATGCCTTAGTAAGGTCATACCCTTCTAAAGTGGGATGCATTTTATGAATAAAATTTTGAATATCACATATCTCAAGCTCAAGAATAACATGGATGAGAGCTTTGTTGATGGTAATACGAATATTTTTAAGTAAACAAGAAATCTCATCTGAACGAGGAGCTATAACCATGTTTTTATAAAAAAATTTCAAGAGACATGGATAACCATGTTCTTCTAATGTAGTAATAGATACCCAATGCATATTTTCAAAATACCGTTCTATATGAAAAGCGGATGCTTCAATAGTAAAATCGACAAAATTAATGTTTTTACCTATTAAGATGGGGAATTTTTCAAAAGGGTTGACCGGCACCTCGAGTTCCACGTCGAATTCTTCAACGGATGAAGGTGGGAGAGACCATCTCACAGTACTCTTAAGTCTTTTTCCATTTTGTTGGACCTCGACATTGTAGAATAACGATGGTGAAAGAACAAGTTTTAAAAGAGGTACTTGGGTTTCGGATTTTAGGAATTTTAAGTTATTGGTGGAAGAAATTGTGAATTTTTGAGAAATTGAAGGTATAGAAGTGATGGGTTTTCGAAATAGAGAGGTATTTGATGTTTTTGAATGAAGAGATGAAGAATGTAGGGAGTATTTTAGGAGAGAGGTGAGAGAGAATTAGAAGAAAAATGCGGAAATTGCGCGATTTAAAATCTGATATCGCGTTGAACTGGACGTTCGGATTGATAGAGCCTTCCTGCTTCTATCAAACAGGACAAGGTGTTCGGACGGTCCTTCTGCCTCGTTCGTATACCCCTTTTTTTAAATACAAACTAAAAAATATCACATATAGCAATAAAACATGCATGAACACGTAGTATGGGTACAACTTAGTTAAGTACTTTGAATTCATCAATAATACCTAAGCCTCATCGAATGCGGGAATTGATCAAGTACAAGAGGTTTAGTGAAGATATCGGCCAATTGATTTTTGTGTTTACAAATTTTAATACAATATCTTCCTTCTATGCATGATCTCTTAGAAATTGGTGTTTAATTTCAATATGCTTCGTTTGAGAATGCAAAATGTGATTTTTAGACAAGTTTATGGGACTAGTGTTATCACACATGATAGGTATATGCTCGGATGATAGATGATAATCACTTAGGGTTTGTTTCATCCATAACACTTGTGCAAAACAACTAGCGGCCAAGATATACTCAGCTTTGAAGGTTGATAATGCAATGCAATTTTGTTTCTTACTAAACCACGACACAAGTGCAAAACCTAGAAAATGAAAAGTTCCGCTAGTGCTTTTGTGATTGATTGTACAACCAACTCAATCGGCATCTGAATAGTTAGATCAATATGAGTGCCCTATGGATACCGAAGCCCTAAGGTTCTAGTGCCACTAAGCATTTTTATGAAATAAATTTTCACGTGTATAAAAATTCATCCTTTGAGCTCTTAGTGATTCATTGCTAAGGATTACATTTACATATGAATTCAAAGCATTTAAGTCTAATATCTTCCATGAATGCTCAATTTGACGTGAATGCTTGGCTTCCATCTTGATTTTCTTTAATTGTAAATTGCAAATCTTTTGGTAACGATCTTTTTGTATTCAATTGATAACTTTGCCACAATAGCTATGAAGACTTGAATTCAATTGTTATAGATAAAAAACAATTTAGTGGTTATAATAAAAAATATAAGATTAAACATAGGTCAACAATTTTATCCCTTACAAACTAACCATGAGTTGCAAAAAGTAGATAAAAACTTTAGGTACCTCAATGGGGTTTGTACATTCCCCCTATCTTATATAAGTCAAGCATGTATATCATCTTATATATATTTCCACTTTTGGCATAAACAAAAAGCATGAAAGTGGGGATCCAAGTACACAAGATGAACATAGATCAGAAATAAACATAGGCACAAGTAATAGCTAGGAAATAGCATTGAAATACCACATGATATCTAAAACATAAAACCAACAGTCATAAGAAAATAAACCAGACGAAGCAAGAATGTATTCAAGATATAAAAACATAAAGAAATATCCAAAATATTGAAATGTAACAACAAAAGCTCTAACTATGGCTCCGGAGGAAGCGGTGGAGGAAAGTGAGCGTAGATGACATTCTACTGATATTTGCAAAACTTTAAATGGAAGAGTTAATTGGTTTGCACTAAGTTTTGTGAAATTTTCAATATTATTCTCGGTGACCTGACGACATGCCTCAGTAAGTTCATACCCTTCTAAAGTGGGATGCATTTTATGAAGAAATATTTGAATATCACACATCTCAGTATCACACATCTCAAACTCAAGAATAACATAGATGAGAGCTTTGTTGATGGTAATGCAAATAGTTTTAAGTAAACAAGAAATCTCATTCGAACGAGGAGCTATAACCATGTTTTTTTTAAATTCTTTCATGAGGCATGGATAGGTATGTTCTTCTAATGTAATAATAGACATCCCAACCCATATTTTCAAAATACTGTCTATATGAAAAGCGGATGCTTCAATAGTAAAATCGGTAACATCAATGTTTTTACCTATTAAGATGTGGAATTTTTCAAAAGGGTTGGCCGACACCTCGAGTTCCACGTCAAATTCTTCATCGGATGAAAGTGGGAGAGACCCTCTCATAGTGCTCTTAAGTCTTTTTTCTGCTTTTTTGGACCCCGACATTGTAGAATAACGATGGTGAAAGAACAAATTTTAAAAGAGGTACTTGGGTTTCGGATTTTAGGAATTTAAAGTTATTGGTGGAAGAAATTGTGAATTTTTGAGAAATTGAAGGTGTAGAAGTGATGAGTTTTCGAAATAGAGAGGTATTTGATGTTTTTGAATGAAGAGATGAAGAATGTAGGGAGTACTTTAGGAGAGAGTTGCGAGAGAATTAGAAGAAAAATGCGAAAATTGCACAATTTAAAATTTGATATCGCGTTGAACCGGACGTCCAGATCGATAGAGCCTTCCTGCTTCTGTCAAACTGGACAAGGTGTCCAGACATTCCTTTTGTCTCGTCCGGATACCCTTTTTCTTAAATGCAAAATAAATAATACCACATATAGCAATAAAACATGTATGAACACATAGTATGAATACAACTTAGTTAAGTACTTCAAATTCATCAATGATACCTATGCCTCATCGAATGCAAGGATTGATCAAGTACAAGAGGTTTAGTGAAGATACTGGCCAATTATTTTTGTGTTTACAAATTCTAATATAATATCTCCCTTCTGTGAATGATCTCTTAGAAACTGTTGTTTAATTTCAATATGCTTCATTTGAGAACGCAAAATGTGATTTTTAGACAAGTTTATGGCAATAGTGTTCTCACACATGATAGGTATATGCTCGAATGATAGATAATAATCACTTAGAGTGTGTTTCATCCATAACACTTGTGCAAAACAACTAGCGGTTGAGATATACTCGGCTTCGACGGTTGATGATGCAATGAAATTTTGTTTGTTACTAAACCACAACACAAGTGTATAGCCTAGAAACTGACAAGTTCCACTAGTGCTTTTGTGATCGATTGTACAGCTGGCCCAATTGGCATCGAAATAGTTAGATCAATATGAATGCCCTATGGATACCAGAGCTCTATGGTTCTAGTGCCACTAAGATATCTAAAAATTCGTTTTACCGTTTTACGGCACAAAGTTGAGATTGTTTAGGATTTGATTGAAATTTAGCACATAAACACACATCGACCATAATATCGAGTCTACTTGCAGTTAAGTAAGAAGGGATCCAGTCATACCTCGATATTTTGTGACATCAACGGAAGTACCTCGATCGTCTTTATCCAATTTTACGGTTGTACTCATGGGAGTGTTCATAGGCTTTAAGTAATCCATTTCAAACCTCTTTTGCATGTCCAATATATACTTAATTGGATTGATGAATAAACCTCACTAGTTTGCTTAATTTGGAGACCAAGGAAGAATTTGAGTTCTCCCATCATACTTATTTCAAATTACATGCTCATGCATTTTAAAAATTCTTCAAAAAGATGGATATTAGTTGCACTAAATATAATATCATCAACATAAATTTGAACAACAATCATATCATTTTTTTAAGCTTTGACAAAAAGGGTAGTATCCGCTTTTCCCATTGAAAAGCCATTTGAAAGTATAAATTTGCTCAACGTTTCATAACGAGCCTTAGGAGCTTGTTTTAAAATATAAAGAGCATTTCTAAGTTTAAAACATAGTTCAGATACTTGTGATATTTAAAGCCAAGTAGTTGCTCGAGAAAAAAAATTTCTTGAATGAAGCCATTTAGAAATGCATTTTTGACATCCATTTGATAGAAAGTAAATCCATTATGACATACAAATGTAAGAATCATGAAATTGATTCTAATCTAGCAACCGGTGCAAATGTTTCCTCAAAATAAATACATTTTTCTTGATTCTAACCTTGGGCCACTAATCTAACCTTGTTATGCACAATAATCTTATTTTCATCTCGTTTATTTCTAAAAACCCATTTTATACCGATGAGGGTTTGATCATTTGGTCTAGCGACTATCCCAATCATGATTTATTTCAAATTGATTTAATTATTCTTGCATAGCTAGAATCCAAAAATCATCAAACTCGTCTTCCTTGAATTTTTTTTTGGTTCAGTTTGTGAGATGAAAGCACCACTAGTCGATGAGTAACCTTGAAAGATTCTAATATCAAATTTTGAATCAAATTTTCCCCAATTTTCTTTTGTGTTTAAAATAAAACATTTACAACCAAAGACTTTGAAATAGCCGATATTTGGAATTTTATATTTCCAAAGTTCATAAGGGGTTTTAATTTTCTTTCGATTTACTAAAACTCTATTTACAATATAGCAATCGGTGTTGACGACTTCGGCCAAAAAGTAATTAATCATGCTATTTTCATTTAGCATGATCCTAGCTATTTCTTGCAATGTGAGATTCTTCCTTTCTACTACGTAATTTTATTGAAGAGTTCTAAGAACCGAGAAATTATACTCATATCCATTTTCATTGCAAAAATTATAGAAAAATGATATTATGAAATTCTCCACCATGATCACTTCTAATAGTTGTAATAGAGTATCATTTTTTTCATTTTGAACCTTTTAGCAAAAGTGTTTGAATGTATTTAAAGCTTTATTTTTAAGAATTTGGAATAGAACCCAAGCAAATTTAGAGAAGTCATCGATAATGACAAAGGCATTTTTTTTTTACCTAAGCTAACGGTTCTAAAAGGTCCAAAGAGATCTTTGTAGAGTAGTTGAAGTGGTTTGTAGTTGAAGAATATAGTTTAGGTTTAAAAGAGCTTTTTACTTGTTTACCAAATTGACTAGCACCATAAATTTTATCTTTATCAAACTTTAAATTTTGGTAGACCTTTGACAAAATAAACTTTCGAGATTTTTGAAAAAAGATCCATACTAACATGGTCTAATCTCCTATGCTACAACCAAGTATCCTCATTTAAATTCGATAAACATTTTTCATCACTTTGAAATTCGATATTTATTATATACACATCTTTGCTATGGCTCTCTGTAAACATCACCTCTTTGGATGTAGCATTCTTAATAAGGCATTTAGAATAATCAAATTTAAGGAGAAGAATGATTACCAATGTTTCCAATTCTAATAATTTTTCCTTTTGCATTATCTCCGAATGTGACATGACCTATATCCTTTACTATGAAATTCGATAGTAACATTTCTATCCCCGGTCACGTGTCTTGAGCATCCACTATCCAAGAACCATTTGCTCTTCATCTTCTTTGGTTCCTAGGAAAAAAATCATTTTTTAATCTTTGGTACCGATACAAGTTTGGGTTCGGTAGTTAGTTTTAGTAGATTCTCGAATCCACTTGTTCTTACTTTCAAAGTGTAGCCTTTTTTTTGTTGGACAATTATACGCAATATGTCCATCTTTATTGCAAAAGCTACATGTAGTATTTGAAGAAGGAGCGATTGAAGCTTTGACAAAAAGATTTTTGAAAGATTTTTGTTTTAAAAATGGTTTATATCAAACTTCTCCTTTATCAAAAATACACTTTTGATCACCAAGCATTAAATCAAAATTCTTCTTACCTTGAGTAAATTTACAGATAATATTAGTTAAGTCTTCAACTTTTTCTTTCAAGGAATAATTTTCTTTAATCAATAAGTCATATTTCTTTTGAATTTATAAAAGTTTCTTCATTGCACTTTTCAACAAGTAGTACTTCTTTTAAGAATAGAGTGATTTAGAGCAAGCTTTTCAAATTCCTCAAGAATTTCATCATTGGATTTAGATAAATCATCATATGAACATTTTTCAATAGAGTTTACCTCATCTTCGATTGCCATGAAGTACATGTTGGCAATTTTTTTCTGGACTATCATTTCTATTACGATTATCAACATCACTCTCATCCAATGTTGCTTGAAGTGTGTTTTCTTGATATTTCTCTTCTTGTNAGAGTTTACCTCATCTTCGATTGCCATGAAGTACATGTTGGCAATTTTTTTCTGGACTATCATTTCTATTACGATTATCAACATCACTCTCATCCAATGTTGCTTGAAGTGTGTTTTCTTGATATTTCTCTTCTTGTTTTGGCACTTAGTTCTCTTGTCACCAGGTTTGTCATAATCATAACAAATGATTTTCTTACTTCTTTCTTCACCATTTTCTTCTTTCTTTTGTATCTCTGATTGTTTCGAAAATCTCTCCATTTTTTGATAAGAAGGACTAGATCATCGAGCTCTTCATCACTCATATTTTCACTCGTATAAAAATTCATCTTTTGAGCTTTTATTGATTCATTTCTAAGGATTAAAGTATTTTACCTTTTCAAAGCATCTAAGTCTAATATTTTCAATGAATACTCGATTTGACGGGAATGCTTGATTTGTTCTTGTCTTTGTTTGATTTAACGTGAATGCTCGCTTCCATCTCGATTTTTTTTTATTGTAAATTGCGAGTCTTTTGGTAACGGTCTTTTTGTCTTCAATTGATCAATTTTGCCACAATAGCTATGAAGATTTGAATTCAATTGTTAGAGATCAATAACAATTTTTTTTGTTGTAATCAAAACATGAGATCAACCATAGATCAACATTCTCAACTACTACCCTCTTCAACTTACTCCCTTTTGCAACAAAATTCACTTTTGACTTATCTCTCATCTCATAAGATTTTTTTCTATACTCTTTTGCGGCTCTATCCTTCTTTCCTTAGAATTAGCCACCTTACTTTTTTCTCTCTTACTTTCTTATTGTGAAAGATCAATGTTCTATCTCCTTTTCACTCAATCTTTTGTCTTCCTCACTTTTCAATTTGAGTTGATCTTCATAAACTTGTGTTGGTGTTAACGACAAAATAGTAATAGACTTCACCTTCCTATCATATTGCCTTGGCCTTCCCAATAAAATATGGCAGCATGCAACGGAACTATATCAAACATCACTTCATCTTGATACCTCTCAATTGAGAAAATTACCAACACTCGCCTATTCACCTTAACATGTCTACATTCATTCAACAATTGCAATTTGCAAGGCTTATAATGTTTTAGCATAGTTAAACCCAATTTTTCAACAAGTGTAGTGACAACTACATTGGTACAACTATCCCCATCAATAATCATACTACATACCTTGTTGTTGACGTGGCATCTCGTATGAAATATGTTTTCCTTTTGTTGTTCCAAGCCATCCACTTTGATTTGAGTACTGAGAGTTCATCGTGTAACCAACAACTCTCCCACTGCATACTCCGCTTTCTCACCATTACTAGCATCCTCCAATTCTGGCATGTCATCGTAATTACCATCACTAGACTCACAACTTCTCCATTGTCTCACAAGATCAATGTCCTTTTGTTGGGACATTGAGAAGCAATATGTCCCGATCCCAAGAACCTAAAGTATTTGATATCCCAATTATCCCACTTCGGTTTCCAAGACGAGTTAGGACCCAAAGAACCTGATGGGTATTGCTCCCTTCATCTTCAACTATCTCTCCACCTTCATAGCTAGATGTAGCATGTCTTCCAACTCTACATAATGTTTTAGTTCTACCACATTAGCTATCTCCCTATTCGAACCATTCAAAAATTGGTACATGGTGGCCTCCCAATCCTCCTCAACAGTCACTCTAATCATGATAATCTCCATATCCTTGTGATAATCCTCTACACTCCTAGATCTTTAATAAAAACTTTGTAATTTTTTATTCAGATCCCTATGGTAATGATTAGGAACGAACCTCTTCCCCTATGACATCCTTCAATTATTTCCATGTTTCAATATACCTCTCATGATTCTTCTTCCTAGATGTTATTTGAACCCACCAAATGATAGCATAATCGAATAACTCAACGACAACAACTTTTACCTTTTTCTCCTCCGAGTAGTTATTGCAATCAAATATAAGCTCTATCTTCTTCTCCCACTCTAAATATGCCTCCGGATCCTTCTTTCTTTGAATAAATGAATTGTCATTTTAATATTGCCCGTACTTCTATCAACTCCACCTCCAATATAGTTTCTAGCCCTCCTATCATGCCTATATCCTTTATTCCTTATCCTTCATATTTCAACCATCACTGATGCATCTTCATCAATTCCACTACCCACTTCAATTTCTCTACCAATATCCACTCTAGGATCTTGCCTACCTTGCCTCTTGTGTTAGGAATTTCTCTAAGTTGTTCCCTACATAAATTTGCAAGCAATGTATCTTGCCTCTCCATCCAAGCCTATTACCTATCCATTATATCTCTTATATCACCAGACAACTTTTTAAATCATCGCATCATCACCTCCTTCATGATGACTTGACTGTTCTTCCCGCTTGAAGTAGAACCATCTTTGTAAGGCATCCTAAATCTAGAATTATATTTTTCTCACGTGTGTGCACTCGTGTATCACTCAATTTGGCTTTTCCCCTCTATTAGGATCACCACTTTGTCTTTTTTCCACTCAATGCTTCCTTGCAAATGCTTCAAAGAATTAATTCGTTCTCATTAAAAAAAGTCAATCCTTTTGTAATTCAAACAAAGAACTGAGTAAGGAAAATGATCTATAATAATTCAAGAAAGTAGGAATTTGAATTTTGAACGGAAACACCAAGGGTAAATTTAAGAGAGGGTTTCTTGAATTCGGATTGGACATTTTTTTTGTACTAAATGCGCGAAAATTCAACAAAAAGCCAAAAAATCAAAAATGAATTGATTTGGGCACTAATTTAGCGCACAAACAACTTTAATTTTTCTTAGTTTTTTGATTAGATTGAATGACTCAAAAAAAATTAAAAACATGAGGAAGGAAGTTGAATATTCAAATGAAAACAAACAATGAATTAAATGATATAACATTGATTTTTAGAACCAAACTCTGATACCAACTAATGCAACCCGTACTAATTGAAGCTATGAGACCCACGACTCATTATATCTAACCCAAGAAAGTTAAGAAACAACGTTTGAAAGCTCGACCCAATAAATTATTGAACCAAAGAACCATAACAATCACCAACAATGTCAACCCCGTAATCACAAAATTTATGAACCTTACATAAATTGTTGAACGCCACAAGAATTTAATTCTTGATAAGTTTGGAATTAATTTGATGAAGAATGCAAAGAAAGAAATATGCCTTGAAATATACCCTCAAATTAAGTGTTTTCTACAATGAAAAGAATAATCCTATTTATATGGAATCCCTGAAACCTAATTAAAAACTGACTAAAGCCTTGAAGGATATCGAAAAGATACCATATAAAAGTTTCAACAAAAATAGAAGTTTAGGCGAAATTTGATAAACCGCGTCCCTATTTTGAACTATGCAACTGCATAGGTTTATTGCATGCGATCGCATAGGATAGTATTCTGTCCTCACTTTGGTCACGGTATAGATGCATGTGGCTTCATGCGTAGTTTTGCTATGCAGTCACACAGCTTTGCCCTTGAGCTCCCTCGATTGTTACTTACAACAAGTTGATCCATCTTGTTTCTTCTTCAAAGCCCAACATGAAACTTGTTGATTTGCTTGTTGTGATCAATGTTTCGTCTATTGTAGCTTGAACAAGTAATCCCATAGATTCCTTGACCTTCTTTTCTCGTGACCTCATCATTGGTCATTCCTCCACAATCAATGGATCCTTATCCTCGCCACCTCGTGTACCATGGTTCTCATCATCATCTATTTCATTAATTTCCATCCAATTTCTCAATAAAAAGTTGTGAAATGATGAATATAACCTCCAATTTAAATAAAAAAAATGAAAAGAAAAATAGAGAATTAATTACAACCGTAACACTTCCAATTTTTATTTTCTTTAAAAAATGCAAACGAGTCCCAAATAAATTATTAAAACATTAGAAATTAAAAAAATATATATATTTTCTCTCTCATCATTCCTCCTCCTCCTTCACAACCAATCCATCCTACACCCGCCATTTCATCTTCTTTAACAACTTCATCTTTATTCAATATCAAAGCATCAATGGTATCAACTTCTTTTCTTCATTTCCAGACTCCTCTTTCCAATCCATTTCCGAATCATAGAAATAAGGCAGGTTGTACTAAAATTTTGGCGATAAGAAAAGAAACCGATGACCAAAACTACGATGGAAAAGTGGTGGAAGAAAACTTGATCGTTCTTCGGAAGAGAATCCATGATAGAGAGCATTTACGAGCTCCCTTCTAAATGGGTAGATTGGGAAAAGAGATTTTATTTAAATTATGACTCAATAATTTGATATGCAATGGGGTTATTGCAATCCTAGTTGATAGAAAATAGGTAAAGCTTGACTTTGGGTATTATTGCACTCTTTGTATTGAGTTTGCAGACATCAACTATTGTGATTATGTTTCATTTGATGGCGATGATTAAGAGAATAATTCATTTGAATTGAAGGAAAGTTTGCTTTCCTTCGTGTATAATATGCATAAACTTTATGTAAATTTGGATAATAAATCTTGAGATTTGGTTTGGTTTTCTTGAGATGCATAAAAGTTGTAGTTTTTTGAAGAAGAAGTTGGGAAAGAAGATGAAAGGGTGGGATAGGATGGATTGCTAGTGGTGGAGGATGAGAAGGAGGTAAAGTGAGGAAAAAGAAAAGAGGTTTTTTTTTTTATTATTATTACTAATGTTTTAATAATTTATTTGGGACTCGTTGTATTTTTGTAAAAAAAAAATTTGGGAGAATGGTTGTAATCAGTTCTTTATTTTTCTTTTATTTAAATATGAGGGTATAATTGTCATTTTAGAGTTTTTATTGAGAAATTGGATGAAAAATTATGAAAATAATGATTTCCACAATGAAATGTTGAAATATGGGTGAAAATGCAAAATATGCAACGTTAAGATATTTTGTGCTAATAAACTTATTGTATGTATTCGACTAAGAATTGGTTGAAAAATTCTAGGTTGAGCTAATTGAAACTTATTTATGTGAAACTTGATCTACATTGCACACAAAATTTATGTTTTGCATCTTGAGTGAATGATTTGATTCATATAATGAACAAAGGTTGTACATAGTTGATTAAACCCCTGAAACCATGATTACATACTTCCCTATATCACTTTTAAGATATTTTGGAGATAGTTGAACTAGTATAGGAAAACATTGAGATGAATAGGGATTATATGTCTGAATTTGTTGTGTGGATTGTCTAAAGCCAATAAAATGAAAATTAGGTGAAACCTTATAGGGGTCGATTTATTTTAGAATAAGTATTTAATAAGGGACATTTCACTAATCATAGTTAAAAAAAAAGAGCTATCTTACTGAAAAACCTTTTTTCATGGTCTTTTTTATTCTAGTGATTGAGCCTGTAAGGGTGTTTAAAACTTGGTGCTCTATGGTCATCTAACTTAAGAGTCATCGGCCTAAAACTCGCTATAAGAGTCATTCAGAAAACTTAAAAATCCACACATAAGACGTAAACATTGAGAAATATTTATATAATACTATATGCCTTGATTAAGTCACGAACACTTATTTAGAGGATTATACCTTTGACAATGGGTGATTAGCTTAGTTGATTCTTGGAAATTGGAATATAAGAGAATTTATATTTTTTAAAGTGTTAACATGTATTGGTAAGATCTATCTAAACTACAGAAGGCAAGTATTAGAATCACCTGAATTTCAGTCTAAGAACACACCTTGGAAAATTGAGTGAAAGTATAAGTTTGGAAATGTGTAACTCACGAGTGAAGAAAGGAACATTTGACTATTAATCAATCATGAACTTGTGATGTTCTACATGAGTCATCACACACACAAACAAATCATGATTTGCATTGAATAAGTAGAAATTAATCCCAATTGTGATTTTAAATTTATTAATAGTATTGATATAGAAGTTCATTCCCGAGACAAACGGAAGACCTTCTAACCAAGTTGTGTTTGAGTTAGACTATAGTTTGTTTAAGGATAAACAAATATTTAAGTTTGGGGTGTTTGATAAGTGTATTATTATAGACTTATTTAAGCATTGAAATTGGAGTATTTGTTGATTATTTTAATGAATAATAACTTAATTTGATTTGAATTGTACTCGGTAGGTAACAATCGATGAGAAAGGTGAATTAGAGGAAAATGAAGAAAAATAGACTAAATTGCAAGAAAGCTAAAGTTCAAGGACTAAATGAAAACAATCAAAAGTTGGCTTGGACTAGATGACAAAAACTCGAGTGTGCGAGAACTCAAATGGACATGAATAGAAGTTAATGAGATGAGAAAAGATGAAAATGGACCAAAGTTGTATGGGAATAAAAACATCAAGAAACGGTCTCAATACACATCCAGGCATGCGCCTGACCCTTACTTGTACCCGTCTGAAGTGAAATTGCCCGCTTAAGGGCGCACACCTCAATTCCTTAAAGGCCCGTACCCCATGTTAATTTGAGAAAATTTTTATTTCCTTTTCTTTTATTTGGCAAGTGTTGGAATGCAATTGCTTGGATCATATAAGACCTAAGGGGCCATACAAATTCGGGGAGACAGAGTTTTTTTTTAATCATAGTTTGAGCTTGCAAGAGGCAATTTAACAACAAGAAGTGAAATTTCAGGATTTGTTTGAACGTTTGCACATCATGTAGATAAATAAGTTGCTTATTCGTACCAATGAAAGAGTCACATTAGGTAAAACATTGCATATATAACATTAGAGCAATATATATTAGGAATAATATGTATGGCGTGTGCAATCGTGTGATTGAATGCTTGCTTTGCATATGGATTTAGACTATGAATAGGATTGGATCGTATAGGTTAATAACACTAATTTACATAAGTCAAGAATTGGAACTAGACGTCAATAGGTAAAATCTAAAATCTAATACATTCATCTCGTTCTTTGATAAAAACAACTCAATTGCAACTTTGGTATTTTAATTAGAATCTTAACAACAACAAATCTCTTTTGTGTTACAATTGATCAAATTTGGTAGTAACTGGTACACTATAATGGAACTTTTTTCTCATTGGACGATACTCCTCTCACTACTCATTACTTATCAACAACCTTGTGCGCTTACGAAATTTGTCCAAACAATCTTTCCAATATCCTCTGAAATGCTCGCAACATGCCCATGGTTTTAAGGTGGTCAGCAGATCTAGTTAACGCAAGTTTAACATGATTCCTAAATTATCATTGAATGATAAAATTATTAAAGAGATACGCATCGAATCAATACTACTTGATTAGTAAATAAAAGAATGAGTATCATGTGGCAATAAGAAAATCAAACAACAACACAAGATTTATGTGGTAAAGATATAAACGCGGGTAGAAGATGAGAATTTATTAATATCAATAATGGAGGTATAAGGTTTAATTTAATATGTGTTGTGCACCACACACACACACACACACACACATATATATGTGTGATATTAAGATCCCTAATATTCTATATATTTTGCTATAATAGTTATAGATGGATTTTACTAGTCATGATATTAATCACTTTAAGGGTAGTTCAAGTACTGTAGCTACGATGCATCTCAAAATGTTTTAATTGATTTGGAGGATATCGAAGATGAAGAAGTACTTGAGATTAAAATGTCGAAAAAGAATCCTTGGATTGTTGGTGTTTAAAATGGAGTTGATATTTGGAAAGCATGTTGTAATTACCGTGGCAAAGAACTTAGCTGGAAGTCGGGTTCAAGCACAACACATTTAAATAGGCACATATTAAGAAGTTGTAAAGTGAAAGTGAAACCAATTCGTATTGACCCGAAACAGACCAAACTAGTGTTTAGTAGTTCAGGTTCTATTATTTTCACCTTTGTATATTCACAGAAAAGATGTTGTGAAGGAATGGCTGCATATGTGGCTATAACAAAGATGCTGCTTACAATGATAGAGTCAATACACTTTACCCAGCTTTTGCAAAATTATCTTCAACCCATGTATACTTCTTATTGTAGAAATACTCTTCGTTTAGATACTATATATTTATATAAAAAAAGAAAACAAGATGCTATTGAAAGTCTAAAAACTTTTAATAATGTTATATCATTTATCTCTGATTTAGGGATAAAGTGTTAATAAAAAATGTTATATTGCTGCTACAGCTCATTACATTGATCACCTATGACTTATGCATAAAAGGATTATTGTAGTCAAATGTGTTGAATATTCTCATAATGCCACTAACATATACAT
>CAIGRP010018674.1:0-16478 GCA_903798385.1 Fraxinus cuspidata
ATCAAGTGGTGATTGCTTTACAATACTGAGCCCGGATCAATCTTGGTGCAAAGTTGAAGGATTATTCCTCACAAAAATATAGACCAACATATAAGAGATTGAACCACCCCCATTAATAAGGTTGATCTTTTAAGATAAAATTCTAGATCTTAATAATAGGATCACCACCACCACTAACTGCAAAACCACCATCCATCTCAGAAGCCAGAATGCACAACAAACAAGAGTCAAAGAAGTAGATATAACAAAAGAGGGGAGGAAGGGGGGGGAGAGAGCAATGACGAAAAAATGAATTAAGAATTTGAGGGTGTTTCTGTATTATATATAGAGAAATTTTGAGGGGCGAAAATTAACTCAATTTTTAGTTTCTAGTAAGGTTGGACAAAGCTCATGAGCGTAATTGGATCAAATTGAACCCAAACTAAACCAAGTGGTTCAATTTGATTCTTCTCATATTAAATATCGGAATGGGTACTAGAATCAAGAATGAACTAGTTTGGTTCGATTCTCAATTCTAAACCGGAAATCGAAGAACCGAATCTCTCTAATTTTTTATATTGAATAAATCAAATTATTTTATTTTTTTCTAAATAAATTTACCAATTAACTAATTAAGTGATTAGTTATAAGTGCACAAGGCTCCAACTCCAAAGGACCAAGGCACCAAGCCCAACTTGAGCCCGAACTACTTTTTCCTATAAATTTCAGCTCAAGCTTAACTTCACTTCACAATTCACCTAACAGTCACCCATTTTGCCATTTAGGTTTAGTTGTTTCCCTCGTTTTTAGCTACTTCCCTCTCGCAAGTCATGACTTCATCTTTGCTCTTTAAAATCCACACAGACCACACTATCGAATTCTATATTTGTAAGCATTTTTACATACTCCTTCATTTTTAAATCCGGTTCGCGGGCATATGAAGGTTATTCAGGAAAGCATAATTTCTTTTTCTTGTTATATAGGTTCTTGAATGGGAGACAAAAAACAGCCTAATGAGATGGAATGAAAGAATACCTTTTAGAACGTATCATTGGTTCGATTAATGTAGTGTTATTGTAAATGTTAAAAAAATTAATTATAGCACAAAATCAAACCGAACTGAACCAGTCTACAATCAAATTTGGACTCGACGATTCCACCTACTAAATACCCAGAAATTATGTTAACTATGTCCAGCCCTAATTTCTATTTTAATAAGGAGTTTACCATTTTAAGTAAAGTGCGCTCTTGTGTTTCCATAAAAGGAAAATTGCCTTTTTGTCCCCAACGTATGATTTTAGTAACAAATTGATTTTCAACCTTTTTTCAAACTACATCTCTAAATTTCAATTTCGCACCGTCACTAGTCACCAACTTTAATTTGGGAGCTTTGAGGACAACCATGAGTGCGAATGGTGTTGTTATACATAATACATTAAATACACTAATAATATCAAACTTAAACCTCTGTTTGGTGGTGATTAAAATCAAATTTTTAGTACCATTTTTTATAAAAATTAATGAAATGTGTAGTTGAAAAGTTATAAACCCTATAAATTGTAGTTAAAATTGATTGTTGAATTTAACTTAAATTAAAATTTAGATTAAAATAACTACCAAACAGAGGCTATAAATCTCATAAATTTATTGTTTAACAAAGATTTTTAGCTTTTATTTGCTTTTACTAAACATTAGATTTTATTTGATTTTAATAAAATTTAAATGAAATTTATTGTTAAAAAATTAATAAAATTGTAAGTTCTATAAATTGTGACTTTAAAATTAATTATTGAATTTTGCTTAAATTTTTGTTTAACTTTTTTAAGTGAATCGAATATGGACTTGGACTTCAACTGTTTTACGTCCTCCCCTAATTATTTTTAAATTCCGACAGGGAATCGAAATACAATTTTTTAACGTTAATATTGATAATCCATCCAGAGCAATCACGTCCGTTGAACCAATCATTACTCATCATCCCCTCCATTTTTTCCTCCCCTTCTTCCTCTAAATCCTAAACATTAACCCCAAAATTCCACTCAACAATTTCTCCCTATAAATCCATGGTGTAAAATATTTTTCATTCTCTTTTCCTTTTCATAGATCCCAATTTCCCCCTCCCTTCGTATTTTTTCCCTCCCAATGAAATGATCGTGAACTCCAGCGATCCCGGCTCCAATTCCCTCGACTTCTCCTCATCGAAATCCGTGAACGAAACAGTTAATGAATCTCACCACTTCACCATTCGCGGATACTCCTTGGCCAAGGGCATGGGGCCGGGGAAATACATTCAATCTGACACGTTCAGCGTAGGTGGCTACGAATGGGCAATTTACTTCTACCCAGATGGGAAAAACCCCGAGGATTCTTCCATGTATGTGTCGGTCTTTATTGCACTTGCTAGTGATGGTACTGATGTGAGGGCTCTATTTGAATTGACGCTGTTGGACCAGAGTGGGAAAGGGAAGCACAAGGTGCATAGCCATTTTGATAGGGCCCTTGAGAGTGGGCCTTACACTCTTAAATACAGGGGAAGCATGTGGTACGTATCTCGAGGGATTGCTGATTGTTGATTTATGTGTATCTTTGCAATTTAACTGTAATCCTGAAACGTGAGTTATTTCTTGAATTAGGGTTTTGGGGTTTTGGAAATGAACTTAATTACGTAAAATTGTCAATTGATTATGCAATTATTTGTCCCTCACTATTTTTTGTCTTATGCGATCATCAATAATATATGCTTGTCTTATTGACTTGGGGGTTTATTTATTGAATAGGGGTTAAACTACTTTGCCGAATAATGCCATAAACGGTGCTAGAATGACCGTGTTTTACACAGTCAAATTTGTGACATTATGTCATTTATTTTGGCACTATAACATGGTTCAAGAATTATTGAAACGGAAAACAAGTTTTTTTTCCCCTTGTGTTTAGCATATTTACATCAGTCGATCATTCTTTAACTATAAGTATCGGTAGTTGCTACCAAAAATTGTAGTTTAATTTTTCAATTATGTATGGTTTGGTGGAGCTAAAAGTGTTGTATTATTGGAATGGGATCTGGTTTCGGGGTTTCAATTTGGTGTGGTTTGATTGAGCTAAAAGTGTTGCATCATTGGACTAGGGTTTGATTTTGGGATTTCTGACAGATTTTTTTCTCTTTCTCAACTATGAGAACTGAACTGAGACTGTGGAAGAATGGTGATGAGTAGAAGGACAACCCCGGCTGATTTTCTAAAATAAGGCATTTGATATATTGAAATTTACTTTTGCAACATAAAGTGAAAGAACCTTCGTTCTGTTGCCCACATGTTATCCGTTGCTTGTTTTTCAGGGGTTACAAACGATTTTTCAGAAGGACTACTTTAGAAACTTCTGATTTTTTAAAGGATGATTGTCTTGCCATGAGTTGCACTGTGGGAGTTGTAAGAACCCGTAATGAGGGACCCAAACTGTACAGTGTTCCTGTCCCGCCATCAGACATGGGCAAAAATCTCAAGTACCTGCTTGATTCTGAACTTGGATGTGATATAGTTTTCCAGGTTGGTGAGGAGACATTCAAAGCTCATAAGTTGATACTTGCTACCCGATCTCCTGTGTTTAGAGCCCAATTTTTTGGATTTGTTGGAAATCCTAATACTGACAAAGTAGAGCTCGAGGATATTGAACCTTGTATCTTCAAGGTAACATATCTATATCTCTTCCTTAATATTGAACGCTGTTGTTCAATGAATTGAAAATCAGGATGTGCATTCTCATTCAAGAATTTAAATGAAATTCCCACTGGTCCATAAAAGATTTTTGCTATTCTGTGTCAGAATTATCCCTCTGCATGTTAAACATGCACAATTGTTACAACTGGTGCACTGTGTCAAAATGAGGTGGTTCTAGGAGATTGAATTCTGCTGGTATTTGTGAAATTTAAACATGAGCATCTTTAGATTTTTGAACAAATTTTTTTTATGTTATAGAATGGCCTTATTTAAAGCAGTTATAGCAGCTCTTCTTCACATAATTTTGATGTTACAGTGGGAATAAGTGTTTGATATTGTGTGAAGTAGATGGACATTGAATAGCTTGTCATTATCCTTTAGGATCTGTGCAGTGCTTATTAATAGGTTAGACAGAGATGTGGTAGTCCATAAGGAAGCAAAATCTGGTGGGAAACTTGAAAGTTCTTTATATTTATCAGATTGCATTATTGACCGAAAGATAGTTCTTTGTCTCTTTTACTTTTTTGCTTTCTTTTGTTATTTACCAAGTAATTCTACACATTTTTAGCAACATCAGACTTGGTTCTATCTTAAGCTTGAAAAATCACTAAGACATGGCAGAAACAGCCCTGCTTGTTCCAAATTTATCTTATTTGGCCCAGTTGATTTATGTGGGCTTACATCATTCTGCAGGCAATGCTCCATTTTATCTACTCTGATAACCTTGTTGAGTTACAAGAAACTACTGGCTCAACATCTATCAGTACTTCTGCAATCATGATGCAGCATTTATTGGCTGCTTCTGAACGATTTTGTTTAGATAGGTTGAAACAGTTATGTGAAGCGAAATTGTGTGAAGAGGTTAGTGCTGATACAGTGGCGACCACTCTTTCTCTGGCAGAACAGCATCACTGTCCACAGCTCAAGGCTGTATGTCTGAAATTTGCAGCAACAAACTTGGGAGGTATGTGTAGTCCATAGATCTGAGCGGTACAATGTTTCAAGTTATTTTATTTATAGTTCTTGTCTGTTATCTGCAGGTATACTTTTGATGCTATTGAATGCATGTAGTCACCAAGTGGAACCTTTAAGGTTCTCTAGTTCTCAAGATCTGAAAAATGTTGAAGAAACTAATAATTATTGTATAAAAAAACGTCACGATTTTTCTTGTCAATGGTTGTAATCAAAGAATTATGAATAGTTAATTTAGTACTTGAGAAGAGAGTGAACAATGAAGTCAGTTTGAGCAAGTTTTCTTCTTCTATCTTATTCCCTTTTTTTATTTTTCTTTGGGGAGTGCGAGTGGTGGTTAGCAGGAAAGACAAAAGTAATCGGAAGGTTAGGGAATTTTTTTTTTAATATAATTTAGTTTAGTCGGTGAGATATGTTGTGAACCAGTTGATCTAAAGCTTAAGCCTTTGGATAGAACCACATTTATATCATTTAAATATTGTCTTCAACACACCCTCACATGTACATGAGATTCTTTTTTTCCAGTCAGGACATGCACATGTCGTTTAATGGGTACTGGGTAGGCGGAGTTCAACATGCCCCCTCCACGTTTAAGCTGTCAACATGCACAATTCATTTAAATGGGTGATGGTGAGACTTGAATTCTTTGCTTGCTCGCATACTATGTTGAACTAGTTGATATAAAAGCTTGAGCTTTTAGATAGGCCACGTCTATTTTATTTAAATATTGCGTTCAACAAATATTTTCTCTATTTGCAGTTGCCATTATTAAGCCTTCATGTAGAGGACAGAAGTCTAGTAGGTAGGCAACATGTATTCCGTTATTATTTAATTTCAACAAGCCCTCAACTATTACAGTAGTACCAGTACCTTTTTAAAAGTTTGTACTGCCTACAGTACTCATCGTCCTAATAGAAGGAATTTGATGAAGCGCAGTTGAACTGTTAGGCTGTGTTTTGTTAAGATTAAAAAGCCAGTTTTACTGGTTTTAAGTTAAAACCAGTTTGCTCTGCAGTTTACTTGGCTAAAGTATTGACATGTGTGACTGTATGCAATAGCATGTAAAACCTTTTCTTTCTTTTTCTTCCTTTTTGGTTTGCAACTAGCATTCAAGAATAATACGGTTTTCTCAGTGATGAACAATACCATGAATGGATTTCTCCAGATTGATGGTTTTCTTTTTGTTGAACCAAAAACTACATGTCAGTAGGGTCTTCCATTTGATTTATCTATTTGCTAATACGTTGATGTTGCTGTAGTGGTGATGCATTCAGAAGGATTCAAACACTTGGAACAGAGCTGCCCCTCACTGTTGTCTGAGCTTCTGGAAACAGTTGCATCAGTGGATGAGAAGTCAAATCTTATGCCGAATAAGAAAAGAAGTGGCAGCAGTATCTTTGGGTTAGATCTGGCGGCTGATGGTGGTGTGGTCGAATCTTTTAATCCTAATGGCAGACGTCTGCGTAGGCGGGTATAGCGTTGTGATTGCATGGCATTGCATAAATGCAGTGAAATATGACCGAAAATGTACCATTGAATTCTAGTTTTCCATACCGTGTTTATATTAGTTAATCTTCATGTTTCTTTGCTCACTATGAAATGAAGTTCTAAAACATATGAAATTTTATTCTAATATCAGCATGTTCTTGTCCTGTCCCTGACTCTTTGGACAGCTGTGATATTGGATTGTTCCATTCTACTGTGTTGTATGTATGTACTATATTTTAGGCGTAAATGAAATCATTTCAAATAAATAATTTCTGTATGTGACCATTTTGGTTCTTATTGAAAACTGAATGAAGATTTTCCCCTTCTCTCTTTAAATTTGAATGGTGATTCAATGCGAAGTGGCTTTCTTGATTTTTCATGTTTATAAACATTCGAGTTGCTTTAATTCACATACTTATTAATCATTTCTATCTATTTATAATTTAAAATGGTTTATAAATACTTCTAAGTTAATTACACAATCCACATTTAAGAAAAATAATCCTAAATTCAGAAAAAACAATAACGCTCTATTAAGCTCCTATTTGGTGTATCTAAAAATCAGATTTTTAATAAATTTGAATAAAAATGATGAAATTTGTCGTTGAAAAGATAATAAAAGTAGTGATTTCATTAAATATATAGTTAAAATTAATTGGTGACCATGATTTTAAGTTTTTATCAACTTTTTTAAGTATCACCAAACATGTATTGGGTGCCTCATTATTTCTTATCCCTGCTTTATGTCTTGAACTTATATTAATTAATATGAATTTTTAATTCGGGCGTACATTAGAATATACGTACTTCCTCTCCAAGCAATGGCACAAACGGAATATAACTAGGAAATAATACATCAACTCGTCAATAATTTTCGAATTCTGGCAAAACCCAGAGGGCCTTAGCTTAAACACACAATTAATTATCAAAAACCTGTTGTTCAGAGTAATGGAATGCATTCAAACTACCCAAAACCAAGAAATAAGAAAAGCAATGAAACTTCATAGTTATATTGCACATATGCTTCTCCCGAGTGTGCGCATTTATCATCGCCTTTTCTTCGGGTATGATATGAGCACCAAAAGAGTGCATATAGCGTTCGCTAATTTTCTTTAAAACACGAAACAAGAATTAAAATATGAAGTCATCATCAAATGCTTCCTCGGCCCCAAGCACATGGTATTATATCTCAGCTAGCAGAACCAATTTGATCTATTTTATTTTTCAGGTACTGGCCTCCTTGCTTGTTGTCTTTGACTAGAAGACACCTCGCCCTGTCCACTCATTGTTTCATTACGACTGTTATCAACCCTCGTGTTTTGGAGCTGTCCATTCATTGTCCTATTTCGACTGTTATCAATCCTCAAGTTTTGAAACTGCTGTTGAAGTTGTCCAGGAACCTGCTTTCTCCGAGCATGTTGGTGAGTCCCGAGTCCTTTTCTGATGTAATTATTAGAAGGTGTTATTGGCATAGATTGTGCAGTTGCTTGGTGTCTAACAGACGTTCTAGCCACTAAATGTGATAATTGTGGCCTGATGAGATTCATAACGAGAGAAGTTCGATTATGGTTGGACGACACAAGTACTTGGTGAGTCGCCCGAGCAGCTCCCAACATCCTCATCAACTGGTTACTGCTAACTGTCCTAGCTGTATTCACCGGCTGCTCAAAGGGATCCTCAACCTAACAGGCATTAGCAACGTCACTAATACTGAAACATGCGTTTGTGCATTGTATCTCCCGTGTTTAAGTGAGAGTGAGAGTGAGAGAGAGATTACAAATAGTGCATAAGTTCTGGGTAACCATCTCATGTTGCTGTCAATGTCTTCCCACTGTCCAGCGTATGGGCTAACGCCTTGCACAGAAGCCCTTGAACAAATTTCAAAAAACTGAAGGTGCAAAGAGATAAAGTGCCCGTCAATGATGCAGAAATAACTATTGTGCTCAACTCTTGTAATATATTCAAGGTAATACAACAGTCACATGTGCCACAGTATTTAAGATGTTGCCTTGGGAAATGAAGTGCCGAAGTTGTTACCTTTGCAATGAAGGAAATGAAGAGCTCAGACAAAGAGCTTCTGTTGATCAATCTCGACCTATCAGATTTAATTCTGTTAATATTTACTGCACATGTCTCTTCAATACGCTTCTCTGCAACAGCTCTCACACCTTTGCAAGAGAGTGATCAAGTTCGTGAGTGTAAAATAAACGTAACATTGATATACTATGAAATTTATTATACCAAAACACGTACTTAATTATGTATATGTATAATACATGCCCAATAATAAACTGCTTCTGCAAATACTTTTTAAAAGTCAAGACGAGAGTACCCGTGAGGTCATCAATCATATTTCCTGGATATATATCTCTAAGAGGAGGTAAAATTGCCGGTTCTAAAGTCTGCAAGGTATTAGGAGAAATCAGATATATAAGAAGTAAACGGAAAAGCTGGTAATCAGTTAATGTATTAACAGATATATATCTGACGTACAAATCGTACGGGAAATATACGTGTACATATCATGGCAAAAGTACTAAGCGTATGTTTGGCTCATGTTTATAAATACTCAAGTAACTCCTTATCCATACATTTCGAGGGACCCACAATTACTATTCACTTATCTACCACTCATTTTATCTATTTGTAATTTAAACCTTATCACATAATTTTGGTAAAGTTCTTTTATGTTTATGTAAGTGTCAATTGAAATATGTTCAAGATTTGAGCGATCGTACTACTTTGTGCTAACATGATTTTTTTTTTTTTTCATTTTAACACTTGGGTTTTACTTGTCTATTCTCAGAGTATATTTTTTCCTTATTTATTAATGTACTTTTTGTGGGGGGCAAAAGACTACCATTGTCCTCTAAGCCCCAAAAGAGAACTCCCTATTATCATTTACAGGTTAAAAAATGGCACGCAACCGTACCTGAAGATGGAACACTACAAGCAAGCTAAGAGCATGTGAGTTCAAAGTTCCAGATTTTGGATCATTAATATTATGAGCTTTGGCCCATTCCTTCGCCTGCAAGTGGAAATTCATATGATCATATTACAGCATATCTCTCCAACGAGTAATATCTTTCCTAACTTATGTTAACTTGCCAGTAAAACCAGATCACGGAAGCGTCCATCAATCTCATTGATCCAGAATAGCAGTTTTGACTTCATTTGACCACCTAAATTGTTTATTGAGATGTCACAAGAGATGTTGCCTCTGCCCTCAAATTTCAAAATGGGTACCCTAGCGTTGGAGATGAATTGCAGCTTACACCATCCACCTGCAAAATGAATTGAGACAAGATTCAATTGGGAAGTTGCATATTGGCCTTATGTTGAAAACATACACCCTTTTTCTGCCATTTTTAAGTTTACCCAGCCAAACAGACAAATCTTCTTCAGCTCCAATTTTCTTGATTAATTTCATTCTCATGTTACATAGTTAAAGCATAGTATACATTTGGTGGGAGAAACATTGAGCATCTTGTCTATCTCGGATTTTATTATATATCAAAATTAATTGTTCTCAAGAGTCATGAGCAGCTTTGAGACACCAGTATAGAAATATTCTACTTTTGAGCACATTGAGCATCTCATCTATCTCGGATTTTATGGTCTATCAACACTCGCATGAGTAAATGGTAGCTTTGAGCCACCACTCTAGAAATCTTTCTTTTTTAGCTTTGTATCTTTTACAGAAATGTGTATAGTGCGACTATTTTCTTTCTTGTTTCACATTATCACATGAAGACGCAACAGCTGCATTTACAGAAATGCACAAGTTTGACATTATCACATGAAGATGAACTGCCTGATCTTCGTAATTTTGGTAGCAAGGAGAAGCTTTCAAAGATGAAAGCAAGACTTGATGGTAAGAAAATTACAAAAGTAAAATGCAAAGAAAAAACATGTATCTAATTTATGGCTAAATGAAGCATTTACGATGCAAAAGGTAAAACTAAAATGAAAATGAAAATGAAAAAGAAAACGAAAAAAGCAGATGCAGCTCAAGGACAAACGGTGACGTATTATTTATTAATAGCAGATTACCGTTACTTCTCAAAGCTTTTAGTACATCTCCCAGTAAACTTTGCTTGTGCTTTTTCCCAGGGGACGAAATATATGAACCATTAGGCAACTCTATGGATATATCCAAATCTCCCCATCTTGTGAAGAGATTAGACGCAAAAGATCCAAATGGTTCCACAGTTGCACCTGTTTTCACCATCAGAGCCTTACACTCATAAATAAATGTTAACCGAAAATCCTTAAACTATAAGCATATAGTTTTCTTTGTTATTGAAATTAATAAATCATGGAAAATTCTATTTCACATGAAAATAATTTCAATTGACCACAAGAGAGCAGAAAATGATGGCAACAAATATAAATATTACTTAAAGAAACATAACCGGTTCAACCCCACATATTATTTCTAATTTTAAAATGATATCCATTTTGAATTCTTACAAGTTTCCACAGCTAGAGATCAGTTTAGGATTTTAATATATAAAATGATCATACTGATAAATATCAACAATAAAAAAAGAACCATCTCTAGCATCAGTAAGTCATGGATTTCCAGAATTTAACAACATCAGATAGATGAAGGAAGAAGTTCAAGAAGAGAGACTTTCTTTCCATAGGATTTATAGAACAGAAAAGGGGAGAAACGTGTACATTAGAATGAAAGCATTAACTTGCATGGGAAAGGATTGGGAATATCAGGCTCAATAGTCAACCATATAAAGACAGATTGTATAGGTAAGGTGACAAAACAAATTTCAGGTAATTTGCATGCACCTTCTTCTGATTCCCATGTCACTATATTTGCTTGAGGACACCTTGCCTAAAAAAACACTATTTAAATCAATTGTAACCATCTAGAAGGTTTTTGGATTTAAACCCTCAAGTAAATATCTATATGAAATACATCTTTGCCGAGCTGCATGATTGAACCAAAAAAATAACAGGCCATTCAGTTGGAGACAAAAGGAGTAACCGTTACACTTTTTTAGATACTTACAATTATTCTACAAGACATTTTCCACTTACGTAGAAAAATGCATGGAAAAGTTTTTTATGTAATTTGACATCACAGATAAGTGGATTTGCCTTTACAAATGCATAGCATAAAAGATCAAATTCTTCCTCGTGGTGGACTAGGCTCCTAGAGATTGTCAGGTAACTTAACCAATTCTTCCCCAGTTGAGGTCTCAAAAAGCCTTTAATTTATTTCACTTCCTTTCAGTACCACATTATGAGAAAGTTTTTGCGAGAATTATGGAAGCTAAACAAAGATGTTCAGAAATGAAGTGACAGAGAGCAAGAAATGACATACTTTGAAGTATCATATACCTCTCAGACTTTCTATGGATTCAACAACAGCTCGAAGCTCATCAATGATATGAAACCTTACAGTCCAATCCTCTCTCAAGGGATTGATCACATGAAGGATATCCCTGAGGGTAATCTCCAACAAATTAAATCCATTCATTTTGAGTGCTAGATAATGTTACCTGACAACAGATTACATCTCACACTTTCGGGATGTAAGAAAAATCCCTGCGTAAATTAGGAAATAACATGAGAATGGTAACAAGTAAAGCTGCCATAGAAAAAGTATTATGCTATTCCCAAACGATGAATGTTACTGAGAATGAATAGAATGAAACATATGAAGCAAGCAAGAAATAAAAAAAAGAACCACAAAAAGTTGAAGAGCTAACTAGTTCAAAAATGAGAATAAGATGTAAAGTTTAGAGTCCAACCAAATGATAATATAAATTTGACATTGTGAGACAAGCTATTTTTCCAGCATTTTTAGCCCCTGTTTGACAACCATTATTTGATAAATCTTTTCTACGGACTCATTTTTCACTACACAGTCACACAATAAAATATTTTGCACGTAAGACCAAAATTTTTCCCTTCTTTTTAATCACACATTCTTCTAAAATCCACTGTTCAAAACATTATTTTGACCAAATAATGGCCATCAAGCAGGGGCCAAAGATGGCTACTTACAACATCTGAACAAAGCTATAGAGATGCATTGGGGGCAGCAACAATGTATTGTACGCTGCAGATTAAGGACTAAAAAGACACTGCAACAGGAAGTTCCCTGGCCATCCACGAAAACAAAAGTTTGAATGACATCAATGTAGAAGTATGCAAAAATATTTTTGTGAAAGCATTCTAAGCAATTATTGTGAAAGCATGTTTCTCAATTACTCAATGTGCTTGCCAGTGATAAGCGGATTTATGTGGAAACATAGTCCCAGTCAAAGAACAAAAAATAGAGTAAAGGAAAATAAGAAAAAAGAAAACAATGCCTCAGTGAAGTAATGAAAAAGTTATAGGAGTAATCATACACAAATGTTTTGGTTACCAAAATCATGGCCTTTCAAACTAACAATTTTCAATACAAAAAATTAGTTTTTAGCACATAATAATATATTATGCATCTTGATATGCACAACGTGAGGTAAAAAATAGTGGGAAATGTGAACACATACATCGAAAAAGTGAGAAATGTGACCATATACTATAGTCGACTATCACAGCAAGTCAAATATCTTTTATGATGCCTTATATTCCTTACATCATCGAAAGGAGTAAGGTCATGGTTGGCACCATATTGACATCAAAACTGAATCAACGATGAGATCACAAATAATGAAAAGTATTAAGAACATATGTAGGGGTGAAATTCTCAAATCTTGAACTTTCTGATATGAAAGAGAACAAAATAGAATTTAAGAACTTCACTACAGCCATCCAGGAAACAATTTTCACTAAAAATCAAAGTAGTGAATTCATTCAATGACAATTTTTTCAACCAAAATCCTATTCCAATTACTCCCACAAATCTTTTTAGGCCTTGTTTGATTGCAACGAATTCCATGGAAAATGTCACATTCGAGGAAAAAGAATTTCACTTTGACCGTTTGATTGCAACGTGAAAATGGAAACCGAATTCCAAGGTACAACCACTTTAAGATGCATTTTCTTTGTTTTCATGAAAAACGAATTCCTATGGGTTTGGTGAATTTTTATTTTCCAACTTACATTGAATTGGAATTCATTTCGACATTTGCCTATGAGACGGACCTTAGTTTTTTATCACCTAAGGTCAGGCAACAACATCACAAAGCAAATCAAAAGCTCTCTCTCTCTCAAATTCACACAGTAGAATCTTAATTGCATTTCCTCTGTCTTGAAATCATCTTCAGCAGTAAACAGATTATAAACCCTTTTTAGTAAATTAAACAGACCCCCATATTTAACCCACAAAATGGGAATAAAATTAGGCAAAAAACCATTGCTAAGCAGATAGAATAGTAACTAATCACATCCTATAATTCAGTGTATGTTACCATTCAAATGGGGCGCCCATATCGACATAAAATCAAACTCAGACCCTAATCGGTACTAAAGAGAAGATAACTTCAAAACTTTACATCCATAAATAGAACAAGAAACTACTCGTCAAAAACATCCATAACATACAGTAGCAATCATAAAAGAAGAGGATGAAATGTTCAATATACTGACCTTCTAATCTGGGGCTTTGATGGTGAGATGATTGAGGCATTCATGGGTAATTGCATTAGAGTATTAAGGGTTTTGCTTAATGGCAAAGGACCCTCTCCATCTCTGCTTTTTAAGTATGGTGATTTGTGATTGAGCATTTGAGCTTCAAAAAGTTGACAGTGAATAAATAGGCAATTTTCCAAGTAGAATTTTAATATCTATCCTTTAAAAAAAAAATTTATTAAATTATTAACTTTCTATAAATTTACCTAAACAAAAAAAATTAAAAAAAAAATAAGGGTGTGTTTGATTGCGAGCATGAAATTTGTACGAAAATAAGATAAATTTTAGATATTCAATTGTCTTGAAGTTATTTTGAAGTTATTTATATGAAAATTATTAATTAAATGTATTTGATTGATTTAATTTTCAACCTAGAAAATATTATACTTATCCATTTTTTATTGATGGGTATATGAGAGAGATGAGATAGAAGAGACAGAAAAAGAGAGAGTGAATTAGTTGGAAAATAAAAACCAAATCTCCCTAAAGAAAATAGTTTCCTTGTTTTCAAGGTAAATATGATCGTGTGACCAAAAGTTCAAAAAATAATTCGGTAAAAATTGTCAATCAAACAGCACAAAAGTAGGAAATTTGGTAAAAAAAAATACATTTTTCAATAAAAATATTGGCAATTAAACGCACCCTAAATTCAAATAAGATCTATCACCTTAAATTCATTCACTAATATTTATCCCTATTAAATAGACTTTTTTTTTAAACTTTATTCTAATTAAAACTCTTATATTTATAAAATATTTTCTTCAATTAAAGTCAAAACCTTTTTAAACTTCGTGGATTACATATAATAATTATTTATGAATACTCAGTGGAGTGGATTGCTCAAGGTTTGATTGGTGGATGAAAAGCCGAAGTCTTACTGTTTTTGTTCTTATTAGGGAATGTGGTATTAGTGTACCAATTGCTTGTTAATAACTTGTGATTAGGTGGCATTTTTTCCCAAAACTGAATAGAACTGGTCGATTCGGCTCCAATTCCTTTATTGAATGGATCAATTTTGTGACCATGCATGGAGAATCGATCACTTCCGGTTCGATTCTTAGTATTGTCCTAAGAACAATAGTGAATTCGTTTCTTTCAAATTTCTCTTTTTGCTGGTGTATTAATACACAAGATATTTGAACATTAAACTTTAAAATTATCTCATGCCAAAATTTTACCTTCCATACGCTTCTTCCTATTTCTTTTACAGCAAAACCTAACAAGTAATCAACATATAACTATAAATAGTTTTACAATACTTTACAAATATTTATACCTCTAATGCAACCCCAATAGGAAAAAATGTATTTTTAGTTCAATCTTTCATAAGAACTAAAATTTCTTAATGTTTTTAAAGTAATCGATCATCATAATCAAGATCCCCTCCTTAAAGACAATTGGTTATAAATACTACACACAGTTTTTAATATATATTATAGTATGAATTGTTTTTATCCAAATTTTATGGTTTATATTGTGTTTGATAGTATATCCTTTTTTAAGCCACCATTAATAGATCTTGAGCCTTCGAGTGTATTTATGTTTGTTGTCTTATTTAATTAATTTTTATATTATTAAAATATAAGAATGATAAGTGGTTTCAACTCTATTTTTATCTATTTTCAATGTAACAAGTAGTTTATACTTTATTCTTATAAATTTTCAATATAAAGAATCAGATCGGACCGAACCAAAACCAATTAATTTGATTTGGTTATATAGTAGATATGGAACCCATTGTTCCATTTCTAAGATTCACATCATTACTCAATTTGGGTCATTTCCCTTCGAAATAGGACCGCGCTCATTTCTACTTGTAATGGGCATCTTGGACTTGTTAGGAAAATGAATGGGCATTTTATATTTCGTAGAATTTTAGGTTTCGTGTGACGATTGTCATTGGGTTTAGAATGGTCTCAACAAGAAATAATATTGCTTGTTTGGAGTTTCTTTAGATTATACTCCTGTTTGACAAAAAAAACTCTTATTTTCTTAAGTTTATTTTGAATCACATTCTAACAATAAAATATTTTGCACGTAAATTAAAAAAATTTCCCTACTTTTTAACCACACGTTCTTCAAAAAATCACTATTCCAAAACTCATTTTCCAAAAAAAAAAAAAANGAATGGTCTCAACAAGAAATAATATTGCTTGTTTGGAGTTTCTTTAGATTATACTCCTGTTTGACAAAAAAAACTCTTATTTTCTTAAGTTTATTTTGAATCACATTCTAACAATAAAATATTTTGCACGTAAATTAAAAAAATTTCCCTACTTTTTAACCACACGTTCTTCAAAAAATCACTATTCCAAAACTCATTTTCCAAAAAAAAAAAAAAAGAACACTTTTTGATGGTGTAGAGGAATGGACCTTCAATTGGTGGAATCCGGGCTAATTTCAAATTTACCAATATCAAACCACAATCAAACAATTGACTCTAACCTACAACTACTCATATCACTTTGGTTGCTACTTCAAATATACCCGCAAGAAACACAAATATGGTGGTATTTGCAAATCCAAAAAGGCAAAGAGAAAACAATAGAGGCAAAAGGCGCAAAAAAAAGAAGACAGGAAGCAACCACAGTTTTCTCTCAAAAATTCATAAAGCACACACACGTTTGTATGGTATGGAAGTGTGTATATATAGGTTAGTTTTTGTTACCATGACTTGGACCAATATTATCCAACAAATGGGTCAACATAAAAATAATTGCACCA
>CAIGRP010018681.1:0-10930 GCA_903798385.1 Fraxinus cuspidata
TAGATCATTACCATATTTAGGATGTAACAATCTCTATTTAATGGAAGGACCCTTAAACGGGAAGATCATTCAGCCTAAAATCTGTCAAAGGGAGCCTCCCAAAGACAATCTGCATTTTCGTTACGCCATTCCGTTCCTGTTCATTCAAGTTTATATAAACATCAATTCAATTCCATTTCTGTTTGTTGAAATTATTGGGAATATCTTCAAATTATCAGTAATCGATTCATCATTCTTACTGTTGGATGAATATTGTTTGGGATCTTATCAGAATGGATCAAATATTACTATGTCGGGGAACAAATGATGCGGATTTTTGATTAGGTTGCATTGAAAATGAGATATTAGATAACTTGAAATTTGACACTGAAAGAAATAAATGTTTTTGTCCTAACATATGATGCCATAACATAATTCTATTATTAAGAGATTGAGAAGAAGATTTATTCACCACTTTTGGTTGTATATTTGGAGCAATGTGATCTTAAAAGTAGAACCCTACCCATCAAGTTACCTGGCACTCTACTGCTTCAAGGAATTTTAGTCCTGGAATGCAGTGTGGGAAAAAAATTCAGCAACACAATGATAATCATTGGTAACTTGCTGGTGGAAAATAGATTGCAAGGAATCTAAGTCCTGGAATTCATATTGTGGGAAAAAACTTAGGCTACACTATGATTATCATTGGTAAACTTGCTGATGATAAATAGATTGTAAGATAGCTTATGATTATAAAGAATTTATATTCTTTGGATTAAGAATAGAACCCTTCCCTGCAACTGAAGACAATTTTCCACCAGCAATTCTCACTTTTTGATCACCATACCATGGATTATATGATGAGAATAAACTTGAAACTGGTCATTTGATTTGTTGCATCTTTAATGAGTCCGTATCTAGAACAATCACCACGAGGAGTCTAGAACTTAACTTGCTGGCTTAAAAAAAGAGGGTGAATGATTTGAATTGGTTTTAGACTGATTTATAAACTTATGCAATAACTCAGTTGAGTGTCTGGTCCTCCCGAATTGACTGGTTGTTGTCCGTTGCCTGCTGCCGGAAAAGCATATTATTTCCTGTGGAATACTAGCATAGTACGGTTTTAGATTAGTAGGTTTACTGCTCTGGCGTGTCTCAGGTTTCAGCTTACTGTAGTAGTCACACAACTTTGTTGCTTCTTTCTTCTCCCTCGGAAGTCTTTATGTCCTCCAATCAAAGCACTTTTGGGCAAAGCAGAGATCAATGCAGAAATAGTTGAGACTGCTCGGAACTTGGTCTGGATGTTACTGCTTCTCTCACCCCCAACATGAATATGCGGATACCTATAGGTAGAATTCCAGAAACTAAGGCCTAGGATCTGAGATGCGTTCCGAGGTGAAGTGGGATTTAAAATCTTTGCTAAGCTCCATAGATGTCGTACAGTGTGGATGATATCATGAGCACAATTCATATCTGTAGGACTTGACTCATTATTAGAGACAGCTAACCATACAAGCTCTGTAATATTCCGTATGACTTCTATGGCAACCATGACCCGTATTACGTGGGACCTAGTTCATTCGAGCATATATGTGTCTACTCTGAATCAACTGAATGTTCTGACGAAACAACTTGCTAGTTCTTTGTGCCTCCGGAGAGTTTATTCTGGAAGTTGAAGAACTATTACCTTAATTGTGTTTATATTTTTATCAAGTAATCATATTTTCTCATTCATTGAATGCCGTTCCTATTGCACGCGACATGCATACATATAGATAATAAAAACAACAGTGTTTCTAAATCTTAGGGAAAACCCTCCAAGGTCCAAGAAAATGATGAGAACAAGGAACTCGATGAAGAAGAAGAGCATGGTGAAACGTTGTGTGGAGCATGCGGAGAAAACTATGCCTCAGATGAATTTTGGATCTGCTGTGACATATGCGAGAGATGGTTCCACGGCAATTGTGTTAAGATAACTCCTGCCAGGGCTGAGCACATCAAGCAGTACAAATGTCCATTATGTAGCTCGAAAAGAGCACACCCTTGAGATCCACACCTTCTAAGGTGCTTGGTTTGCCTTTCCTCTATTGGTCTCTTTATTGACACTGCTAACTGCCTACTTTGTCCTAATCCATCTCCAGGAAAACAACTGTATCAAGAAAACTGGTTGTTACTTTTGTTCATATGAATAGTTAGCTAATCTTGTTTATCTTCTTTTGATTCTTAGCTGTTGGATGTTGAGATTTTACTGTTGCAAGAAGGATATGCATCTTGATGTTGTCAATGTTATTTTATCCTGTTTATCGTGAATGATGTGATTTTCCAACCAATTCTGATCTGTTGAAAGTGTTCGGTTTTAGCAACTTGCACAATCGCAATTTGTTTTCTCCTCTTATGGCGTAGCAGGCTCAAGGTGTGTTTCTACTATACATTATGTGTTCTCATTATTTCTTGGATCAAGTACACGATAATATATCGAATCTTTGGTGGAAAATCCGAACATAATTTCATTAGACGGACTGCCCATAGTAGTTATGTATTCCCACCTTTGCTGACCAATGGTAATAGTATCCTACAACCTATATATTTGGGTTTTGGGTCCAATCTGCATGTGATGGATGCATTGAAGACTAAAATGACGTGAATATATAATTATACACTCTTCTTTAACATGTAAGCTTATATGAAGTGGTTCAACATCTGGAATGAACAAATGAATTTTAAATCTATGAATCCCAATTCATAAAATTATGAAGTAAAAAAAGAAAAAACATTTCTGATTTTTTCGAGCCAAAATTCTCTCAAACATTGTCTAAAGGATGTGTAAAATAAACTTCACATAAAAAACACTTGAAATCTGTTAAAACTAGATAATGAATTAGTCTGGTTGAGCTATCAGTTTTATTCTTCAAGAATTGTAATATTGGTTCTCGAGGAGGATACTTTTAATAAAAGATTCGTAAAGTAAAAAAGAAGCTAGTCATATCTCCTTAAGATAAAATTCACTCTTTGCTATAAAGAAATTACAGTGCTCTTTACTATTAGAGCGAGTTGATTGTACTCTTTACAATTAAAGCGAATACATAAACTTAAAAGACACGAACAATGTGAGAGTAAATTTCTTTGGAGAATGAAAGGCCAAAAGTACTATTTGATTTTACTTGGAATGAAAGGCTTGTGCAAGTTTATGTATGGTATTTTTTTTTGAATACTAAACAAGCGAAAAACCACATAGCCCTAAAGATAATTCAGGAATTTCCAGTTCTCAAAATAAAGGGAAGAAAAAAGAGAAGCAAAAAGGTCACCATATTTCTTTATAACAATTAACATGGTAGTGTAAAGGCCAAGATAACAATGACAATCAAGGCTCACAAAACTGGTGAAATTTACAAATGAAAATGGCAGAACAGTGATACATCCTCTCGTTTTCGCACAAATATGAACTGATTTAAGCACGTCTTATATTGACACAAATTAAATATATAAATGCTCGTCACATTAACTTAATGTGATCTTAACAACAACCTCAGTCCGTTCTAAATCCATTTCACAGCAAGTTCTACCCTGCTTTACCATCAAAGTAACGTAAAGTTTCATCAATCAGTTTTAAGTCCTAGCGCAATCTGATACTTTCATTCGGGAAGATGACATTTGGATTCCGAATATGTGGATTCAGTGCAGCAAGTTCCTTCCATTTAGCCCCTGTTCCATGAACTCGAGAAGAGATGCTCCATAAGGTATCACCAGGTTGCACTGTAGTTGTCATGGACGAAGAAGTCAGAGCAGCAGATTTGGCAACTGAGTTTGACTTCATCATTGGATGCTTACTCTTCTTCCCCATTCCATTGGCTACCAACCAACGGGACCCAGAGTTTTGTTGATTTTTTGAACTCCACAACTTCGTTTTTTCACCTGGCTCAGTCTTCAAACCTGCTACGTGCACCTGAGTTACTTTGTATTGAGGAATGAGTTCTTCGTGGATTTCCTCTTCTTTTTCTGCCTCAATCATGTTCTTTTTAGCAGCCTTGGGCTCTTCTTCCTCTTCTTCATAGTTTCTCACTTGTGATACAATCCCATAGATTTTGGGTTTAAGTGGGACAAACACTCTCTCGACTTGGATAAGAGCAAGCATTGGGGTGCCAACTGGGTCGTAGTTCCGTAATGGATCACGCAACTGCACCATCAATGCAACAGTGAAGTTATTGCACAATAGACCACACTCCCTACCCTTGCCTCGTTTCTTTTCCACCTTTGATCTTCCATGAAACAAGTCTACTGAAGTAGCATGATGGGCTGCAAGTATTTCAGACATTCGTTCATTGCTGAGATCTTCATCATCAATTTCACCAGAATCTAGCCTCATCCATTCATCAAGTGGTAAAGATAGACCCATCAATCCATCGACATCTTCACCATTGTCCTTCATGTCCAGCAGTTGCAATCCACCAGTCCCATCAAGACATATGGAGCCGTCAAAATCGTCTGCCTTTCCCTTCAGGGCTGAAAATTCACCACTGGAATGTGGGCAGATGTTTGAAGGTGCGTCCTCATCTGACATGCCAGATTGTATTCTCAAGCCCTCAACTGATAGGGCTTCAATTTTATCCATGGCCAGAGGAGCAAGATCTTCTAAGGATACATATTGCGTCTCACTGTCAATCGAACTTGATGACAGCTTACCCGACCTGGGTCCAGAAGTTTTTCCTTCGACTCTCTTTTGCTCACCAGGTATACTTTGCATGGTTTCTAACTCATTCTGCAATAACACTTGCCTGAAACAGGGATAAACAGGTAAATAAAACTATAGCTGGTGTAAGATTGTTGACTTTGAAATATGAATTATATAAGTACTGATACATGCATTTGGCAAGGTTGCAACAACAACAGACCTCTTGGGTTCCTCCAGAATAGGGACGGCTTCCCATGCTATTTGTTGCATTGTCTTCCCAGTTATATCTTCCAAGGGCATCAATTTATTAGCCTGCATAGAAAGCTTTTTGATCCCAACAGAGGCCAGACCCTGAAGTATTTCCATTACACCAGAACCCATTTCTGCAGGAACCACCAGGGGACTAGACACCTGCATAATTAGGCTACCTCCACTTTTGGAATTTCTGAAAAGTGCAGGACTCATTGACCGCAAAAATCCTCCATTTTTGGTCTCAACAAAGGGACCCAAACCTTCTGCAAGGGGAGGCAACGGTGGAGGCTCTTCAGGAGGCATATCAATTGGACTCCCAAACCCACCTAAGCTACTGGGTAAAGAACTTTGGGAAGCCTTCTCATTTAGTCCCCACTCTCGCATTAAAGCTTCAGACTCCAAGTCCTCCAACATTGAGGCCCTTGTTTTAGTCCTCATTGCATCAGTTTCTATATTGGCCATCTCCTCATAGTTCACAACTGTTGATGAACGATGAAACTCCTCAGAGACATTTCCCCACCCAGAGCACATTTGAACATCACCAACAAATTCCTCTTGATAATCGTCCATATCAAAGTTGAATAAGGAACTCCCACTGGCAAGAGCATCCTTCTCAAATTGCCTTAGTAGGCGCTCTCTTGGAGAATCAGGCTCACTTTCAGAACTGAAACCAAATGGACTATGCTCGCTCCCCAATATGTCCAAGAGTTCACTAGCAACAGACTCAGCAACATCATCCAAGCTAAGTGATTTTCCCTTTTTATGAACTCTATGACTGGATTTAATATCCAAGTGATCTTCGGTGCATAAAGCATCAGTTTCATCTTCTTGACAATCTAATTCTTCTTTTACCAAATCAGAGGCACAAATCAGTGCTGACTCCAGTTCTTTCATCAGTAATTCTGTGGGGCACACTTTATTCTCTTCAGAATTGCAGTCATTGAAAGATGACTCATCTTTCTGACAACTAATTTCCACAACCAAAGTATGAAGGGTCGCATCCTCATCAACTGGTATCTCAATGGTGCTGTCAGTTCCATGGATCTCTGCTGCAGAACCTTCAGCCACCTTCAATGAATCATCTTGTGATTTCACCTGCTCCTTTGTTAACGCTTCAACCCCTTCCTCTATGACAGAATACTCACGATCACACCCAGTTTCTATGGCCAAGGGATGCAGGTTGGCATCCTCATCAACTGGTATCTCAATGGCGCTATCAGTTTCATGGATCTCTGCTGCAGAACCTTCAGCCACCTTCAATGACTCATCTTGTGATTTCATCTCATCCCTTATCGACTCTTCAACTCCTTCCTCTATGACAGAAAACTCACTATGACGTTCAGTTTCCGGACTTTCCTTACCAGCATCAACTGAATCCTCGTTAAGAGGCCCAACAGGTGCAGTAAAAGAATCAGACTCTGGTTTGTGGTGAACTGACACGTTTGACATATCTTCATCAAATTTTTGATAGGGTATATTCACTGAACCATACAGTTCTGACTTTGATATTGGCAAAACCTCATGAAGATCCTTTATGTATTCTGAAGATTGGCATGAAATAGATGACATTGCCGGAAGACTTCCTGCACGCCGAATCCCTAGTTCATTCGCTTGATCAAATTGCCCTAAGAGTTTTGGTACATTTGCACTATTTTGCCTCAAGCTTTGAATTCCAGAAAAACTGCTGTTGCTGGAAGGCCCTGACTTCTTATTCCCAACGACTATATATCCAAAACTGACATTCAAAGTTGCACCTCTAGCGTTACCCGATAACCTGAAACTGGTTGTCCACTTCCCAGAGCTCTTCTCCTCTTCCAGTTCCTCCAATGTTAGAGGAAGCAACCTTGTCAAATCGACTAGATGCTTCCCCAAATCAAGCTTGGGAGCATTATACACTGAAGCATATAATGAGAAATGCTTTGCTTCATACTTCGCCGAGCGATTAGGACCATTCTTAGTACCATATATAGGACATGAATATGTCAACTGTTCCTCAAACTTGGCTATTCCTTTATAGACCCTAACTGGTTGTGTCATCAGCTCACCATCTCTCCTCTTCCAGTGCACAACAAGACTAGCATCATTAAAAAACTCTTGTAACCCCTCGATGCAATGCACTTGGAGCGAGAAACAACAATTGAACATCCGGTTTCGGGCATAAGTCAATGCCCTTAGACTCTTCCAACTCCAAATGGACTTCTTCTCCTCAAATGAATCTTTAATATTATTAATAGATTCCTTCCTCTTGATCTTGGGTTCAGTTGAATGGAACTTTCCAACAGACTTGGATTGACTGCTAACCGTAGAAGTTGCAGCTGTCTCCCACATTTTATTCGTATATATAGCATTACTTATAGTTTCAAGCTCATTTAAAAAATTCCCATTTCCAGATTTCTCAGTAATTTTCTTCCTATCATCCCCTTTCGACAACATTATTTATGCACAAGCTACGAATTACATACAAATCCTTTTCCAATAAGAAACAACCCCACAAATCACATTTTTAATAACGAGCAACAAAAACCGATCTCCAAAAACCCAAAATCAATAATCTCAAACAATATATCGTCGCAAATATATCAACCTTTTACATCTATGAGTAAAAATCAAAACCCAGAATTGTTATCCTTATCTCTAAAAACATTGGTTTGGGTCTTACATTTATTCTGTCGAAACTCAAATGAAAAAAACCAAGATGAAAAAGCCTTGGTTTAATCGTTCCTGCATCAAAAAATTAATTGATTATGGATATTATGCATATGTTTAGACAGGTTGAAATCTATATAAAATTGGTGGCTGGGAAATTGAAACAGAGGAGAAAGAACAAAGATTCCTACAACGTTCGACCTGAACCCTTCGCGCATTGATTGTGTGCTTGAAGATTCTTCTCTCGCTGTTGTTTTGGCGTAAAAGTGTTCAATTCAAAGTTTAAAATGAAAATATGCGAATCGTCCGTGGTGCCCCTTCAATTTTCGAACATTTTCACTTTATACCTCGTTTATTTTGATTTTCTATATAGTTATATTTTCGAATTAATAGCTCAAAATCCACTTAAAAACTTTTTAATGTGGAATATATCTCATACTTAATTAAATATAACAGAATACTCCATATTTGAAACCTTTTTACAAAATACCCTTATTGTTAAAAAAGTAAAAAAAATGTCAAAATTAAAAAGAAATAATTGCAGGTGTAGTATCCAAACTTTTTTTTTATTTGTAAATTATACCTACATTTTTATACATTGTCCCAAATCTTTAAAATTTATTCCTATTTTTTTTCACATAAAACCAATTAAATTAAAATAATTAAATCAAAAGATCAAAAAGAAAAAGATAAAAACAAAAAATAAATTTTATTCTTCTTCCCACCCCTACCCCCACGTACCCACCACCAACGCACCAAACCAAAACCCAGAAAAACCCAACATTCTTAAGCAAACCAAGTCATCAACTCCACATTTCTCACAAATATCATTTTTTTTGTCAAGACTAAGAAACGAGAAATCATCAATACCCATTGATTTTCAAATCTATGACTTCTTCACAATCTTCAATTTTTTACTATCGTCCCTGTGGCCCATTTGGTCCATCATTTATTCTCCCTCAACAATTTTACGAATAGTCACGATCGTCCTCAAACCCCAGCCCACACCCCAAACCACAGCCAAAATCAATTCACGTGCAAAGCACAATTCACATGTAGATCTATGAAATCACAGCGGCGAGTTTATAGAGTTTGATTTCTGAGTTTATATCAATTCACATGCAGCCAGCAAGATGATATGACGTTTGATTTTTGGGACTTGTTTTCTACAGAGCATCTAAAGCGCAAAGTGTCGAGATTTATGGGGCGAAAATTTCTAGGTGGTCGATGATTTGATTGTGCGAAAATTTCTAGCGGTTTAATTTTTGTAATTGTAATTGTACTTGTGTGTTTTCTAGTTTGATTGTGATTTTATAAAATTTTCGGTGTAGTCTTGTGCTCTATTTTTTGGGTAGATTGGGGAGGTGGCGAGTGGTGGCAAGTCCGACGACTTTCCTGGATTGGATTGGTTTTGCCATGGGTGATGGTGATGGGGAGAAGGTGGGGATGGGAATGGGGGAGGGGCTAGGATGGCTGCTGCAATTTTTCTTATAAAAAAATAAAAATAAAAAGTTTGGGGTATTTGCACACTTATTTAATACCCAAATATACTTATTATTAATAAAAATGAGTGAATTTTTATTCACATTTATGTAATTATTGCTTTTGTAGGTAAAAATTACATATAGAGAACAAGACAAAATGAGGGGAAATAGACTAAAAGTGTGCAAATTTGTGAATGTTGGGACCAAAATGTACAAGATAAAAGTTGAGGGACATAACATGAAATTATTTAAGGGACTTGGCTGCAAATTAAACTAATTTATGGTTTTGGACAGAAACTTGGCGCCTATGTGCCCGCTTTTAAAAAACTTGGGGGCTGTTTTAATTATTTTGTGTAATTCCAGGGCTTAGGTTGCAAATGTTGAATTGTTTGGTTTTAAAGTGTGAAATCAGGAGCTGGGTTCTTCGGCTGCCGTTTTTCCTTCTCTGTTTTCCTTTTAATTTTTTTTTTCTTTTTCTTTTTGGGGACAAAATCAAGAGTATAAGGAGAATACATACGAGGAGTTGGAGAAATTTTGTGAAAATCAAGAGCTAGCCATTATTTATCTAGTCAAACAAGAGTTTTATTTATAATCTTGTTATTTTTTTATTATTTTCTTCTATTGGTGATATATTGTATGGATATTCACCTTTGTTATCACATATATAAAATGGGTTGAACCCCAACCTTGAGGGCCCCCCACCGACNTCCCAGGAGCCAGGGTGGAGAGCTTATGGATAGGCCTGGGCTATTAACCCTATGGTAACTCCCGCTTGCAACAAAGCCAATACCACCTTGCGGGGAATCGAACTCTGCACACTACCGCGCTGAGCCCTAACCGCCCTCCCCTTTGCCACTGGGAGATTTGCCCTGGGGGTTAAATTATTTGTGTTGGCATTTATGGTTGAAATTTAACATAGTTTTAATTAATTTTATATTTGCCTTTTAATGTTAAAATGCTTATTTTCATATGTATTTATTATTATGTTGAATGCTTTTCATTCTTGGGTCATTAAATGATTGATTTTAGTGATTTGTACATCGTTCGAGAGAACATTGTACATTTTAGACCAAATAGTAAACACTTGACGTTTGTGTAGGGAATAGAGATATACCTCTAACTCTAGGTGACAAATTGAGCTATTTTCACAAATATTTAATGCGGTTGTTTGATTTGAATCGACATAGAGATATAGTAGGTTAAATAAATCAATATAGTTAAATTCGTTTGAGAGAGGTAATTAACTAAATTTGAAAAATTGGGTCTAACATTGTAAATAAGTAATTTGTTAATTAGCTTGTGGAGAAATTAATTAAGCGACGGTTAAGCGAAATCATGAATCACAACCACGTATTCCTCCAAAATTCTCAAGTATTTATGTTTTCTTATTTTGTACAGTTGTAGTTTATTTTTCCTTATTTTCTAAAATCTAATCTTACTGTTTGTCTGTTTTTATTGTTAAAATTGAATTGATTAAAGTTGCATAATTGAAAGTAAATATTTCTTGAGAGATCGACAACTCGGACTAAAAAAGTTCAATTTATTATTTGACCGCAACTCGTGCACTTGCGGAATACAATATTAGCAAACAATTGTAATTGCAATTACTCATTTTTTTTTTGGACAATTTTTACTATTTTTAAATGTAGTAACGGATCTTGACGAAAGGGGTTTTTTTCAAACAAACTGTTTAAAACATGGGAATTTTATGTGATTTTCAATAAATATGAGGATATATTGCATATGGGCAAGTTTCTAGGGTTTTGTAACACCCCGAATTTTCTTACTATTTTCATAAGGGCCCTAATTTAATATTAATCATTTAGCAAATAAAATAGTTCAAATCTAGCCTTGTCATCACACAAAGTCCTAAAGTTAAAATGATAAGCTTAAACAACTT
>CAIGRP010018712.1:0-12030 GCA_903798385.1 Fraxinus cuspidata
CCAAAGGGATGAAATATAGTCGAAATACTATCACATATTAACTTCCAGCCAAAAATAAAATGCTTCGAATTTTCGATCTCAGTTTGAGACACATTTTTGGTATAGAAAACGTTCGAATTTGAAAACTTATACATCTGGAAGATTTGTAGCTATTTGAGTTAGCTTTCCAACGCATTTGAATCACCTCAATCGGATATCGAGAGAGAGATACGACCAAAATACTCAAAACTGTAAGATGAAAAAAAATTATAACTATGGTATCGCATAGTTTAAATCCATGCGACCGCATAGAAGGTTTCAGAGAATTTTAGAAGAAAATTTATTGTTCTATGCGACTGCATTCAACATAACTATGTGGTATCATAGTGTTTTTTTGCGCGCGAATTTTTGGTTTCCTTATTTCGTTCCAACTCTTATGGAAACCAATCTCTGGACATCTATATAAACTACAAAGCCATCCAAAAACTAAAAGGAGACCTAGAGGATGAAATTTTGAAGATTGGAGAGCATAGAGCGAGGCCTAAAAAAAAAAAAATCGTCCCCAAGGCGTGAAGATCCAAATTCATAATTAATTGAGTGATGTCGTTTCTTGATTCTTTTTCATATTTTAGTGATAGGTGAACGATGAACCTTGTAATTTGATATTTTGATCTTTAGTTTAATATATTTGAGGCAAAAACATGTTTTTGAATTATAGAATGATTTATATGAATTAATTGCCTCCGTGATTATATTGCACAATAATTATGTGAGTTTAGTGATTTGTTTCATCCATTCGAGAGAAGAGAAATAAATTCGACATTAATAAATCATGATAATGTCCGATAGGATATATAAATATACCGCTATGCCTTATGTGAATCTCTAAGTGTTCATAGAATCGCTTACATTCTTGTATATTCACATTCGTCATAGACATATAGTCGAGTTGTATGCGAGGGTACGTCCAATATTACTCGAGAGAGATTGTTGGATAGGATATGAATATGGATTTGTCATGATTGGATGTGTTGTCAAATTATAAAACTAAGGTTATACTCGAGAAAGATTGTTGGATAGGATAGGAACATTGATTCGTCATGATTGGATGTGTTATCAAATTATAAAACTAAGGTTAAAAATAATTATTACTTGGGGATTCGGGATCCTAGTGCGTTCGTTCATAAATTACATAAATTTTGTATTTAACCATCAATTGCATTTAGTTTAGAAATTCAAACTTGCATCGTAGTTGATATAATCTTAGTTATTATTATCGTTTCGATTAAGGTCATAGTAAATAGAAATCAAATTAAATAAATCTATGTGGGAATGATATTCGGACTCAAAAAGTTCACTTTATTACTTGTTAACAATCTGTACACTTGTGGGAGTTCACATTCGCAATATATTTTCGCGTGAAAAAGTTCATTCATGCTACATGTACATGAGAACCCTCACAGAACACTCACACATGAAGGGTATTTTTTTTTTGTTTTTTTGTTTTTGAGGTGGGTCCCACGCTCTGAGAGGTCTGTACTGAACCCCTACTTCTGTACAAAGGGAAAAACCCTAAAAAAATAAAAGGTCATATGTCAAGCCTCCCAGTTTCTTGTTTCTTCAGAAGTCCTTTTACAAAATGACAACCTTGCGGGCAGTGTCTTTTGGTATGGAATTTGGTAGTTCAGTGTGCATTAGAAAAAGAAGTCGAATTAGAGCTACAATTTCAGTGTTTTATACAATGATTTCTCTCTCCTTTTTCCTCATTTGAGCTAGTGTTCGTCCAGAAACAGTTTTGAACATTTTCTTTTCAGGTGGTGACGGAGCTTGTAACTACTTTTCGTGGTATAGCACAAAAAGAAATTCAGAATAGTCACAGCATTGTTCATCTCTTTTTGTAACTGGTGCTGGAGATGCTCATATTGATTTGAAGAAGAAATTGAACCAGGTTTCCAAGAGCTATTGTTGCTGTGTCTATGAAATTTTGCTGCTTGATGTCGAGCAGGGAAGTAATATTGCTTTTGTATAAGCTCCTTTTGGCTATAAGAAATTGTACTACTTTAGTTAAATGCTGTATTGATTTAGTTAGAACTGAAGAAGAAATTGTATGCACTGCTTCATAATATTAATCTTCATCAAACCATTTATTGTTTTTAAAATTTTTGTACATTTACTGGTTAATTTTATGCTTATGCATCGTGGAAAAACAAGCATGTGTAGGGAATCAACCCGAAATTTTCAACCTGTGAAAAACACAACCCAGAGAAAACACACGCCAAATAAAAACAATCACACGCACATGACAATATTTATGTGGTTCAACCAATTTGCCTACATTTACGAAGTTGCAGAGATTTCACTATTATCAGGGAAAAATATAAAGTGCGGTCGTACAATTTTTCTCTCTATATCATCAAGAACCCTAATCACCAAAAATACGCCTTTTATATTCTACGCATAGGATTTTACAATGCGCAATAAAACGGGCTAAAATTTTTTTTCCCAGAGGCTTGTCCATGAAAGCTCCAGCTTCGCTCCATAGACTAAGCTTCAGAAAATCTCCCATTAACAAATCACACAACATTATTCGGGTCGGGTCGTGGCCCGAATCAAATAAAATTAGGCTCCACAAAGCCCAATAACATGAGCATGAGGGAAATGAAAGGAAGTGTCAAAAACTAATAAGATTGTACCTTGATGCTTCTGCTGAATGCTTTGGCAGAATGACGAGTTTGAAATCCAAGCTACTAGATGAAGTAAAGTACCTAAAACTCAAGAGAATTGGGAAATCTCACCTACTCATAAGTCATAACTATCGACTTCACTGTCTTATATACCAATGAGACCGAATAGTATTTTTCTTTCTCAAATTTGCAAATGCATTTGTTGATGTATTTTTTCGACAATCAGACTCTTGGGGTATGCTTTCACTGAATATGTGTTGTAATGACAAATAAGTATCACAAGAAATGTTACGCTATGTTCGTACTATTTCCCTTCTATGCTTGTCATAATAGTGATGGTAGGTAGAGATAGAAACGTGAAGTGATTGTAGTTGTGTTGTCAAATGTTACATGATTTGGAGAAATCTTATATATACATTTTTCTCGCGACTATATTTGAAAAGTCAGATTGATAACACATCTTTTCTTACTTTGAATTTTTGTTCTAAGTAGAAATGAGTAAGTGCCAAAATGGCTCTCAATCTCGAAGTTGGTTGGTTTTGTGCAAAACTAAGAGCCTAAGGCCCACACAATACTTGTCGTTTTGGTTCATTTCTAGTTCAGTTTTTGAAGAATCGAGTACTTCGTTTATAACTGTTTATTTCTTATGTAAACGAAATTTAGTAATCCCAATGTAAATGATAATAATTATTATGTAATAAAGACACTAAAAAAAATGACTCGAGTGAGGCCAACAATAGGTATTGTGGGTTGAGAAATTGGTTAGCTTTTATGCCTGTCTATCGTTGTTATTTCCTATTTTATAGAAGTGTAAAATTAAATTTAAAAAAAAAAAAGAGGAAAAAAACTCTTCAAAATCAAAAACAAATTAGGTCATATGTTGAGTTCAACATTTTCTCGTTTCTTTAGAAGTTCTTTTAGAAAAGGCATGCTTGTGAGCAGTGTCAAATAGTCAATACTGGAATGGAAGTTGACATTCTTGGAGTGCTTTAGAAAAAGGACGTCATGTTCCATGCATTTTACTTAATTTAATATGATGGGCACAGAATTTTGGTAAGAAATATGTTTTTCTAATTATATCAAGCAATTCAAAGCATAGAAATGTCCTTAATTCCAATCTCATCATGACACGGGACGAAAAATCACCATAGGGTGGGCCACGGAATGCCCATCTCGTCCCAAATCCGCTCCATTACTATCCATCCCTATGCTCGAACAAGCGACAACTCTATATGCGTCATTTGCTAGAAAATGTGTTTGTGATTACAATTAAGCTCCATAACCATTGAGTGATTTTTTTACAAAGTTCATTTGAAGAAGAGTTAGGAAGGCCATGCTAGAGGATACAAAAGAAAGTGATAATTGTTTGTGTTTTAAATTGAATTTATATTTTATACAAGTCTTCTATATATTTGTTAAGCTAGAGGCATTGCTCAATCAAAGTTGTGTCAATAGAATATCTTTTACCTCCAAGTAGACATCACCTACACACTGGAACATCCTGTTAGGAGGCAAAGGTTTTCGGTCGAGAAAAATGTTCAACCACCGTTTGCACTCCGACAGTCAAATCAACGGTCGAATAAGAGAAAAAGAGAGTGCAAGAGATGGAGAGGAGATTTGGATAGGGTTAGAAATCATACTTTAATTGTGAAATGAATCACATATATATAGTGAAATATAAACGGGCCAATGGTTCGACACAATTCGTAAGTCCTCGCTTATTTAGACTTATACACATTTTCTGAGGCAGATCGTAAGTCCTCACTTATTGAAGTGGTTTATATTCTCGAGGCAATTCGTAAGTCCTCGCCTATTTGGGATCGATGCATCTTTTCGAGGCAGTTCGTAAATCATCGCTTATTGGAGCAACTCATAGCTAAGGTAATCTATAAGACCTAACTTACTTGACAGCTTATATCTCGAAATTCGACACACACATGAATATACGACTCATACTTGAGGGACTATTGTTATATCTATAAATTACGTGACATAGACTATTCATTGATGGGCCTATTTTAATTAAATAATTGCATCATAGGCTCGGCTCATTTACATTTCACTATATATATGAGATTCATTTAACAATTAAGGTATGATTTCTAACCCAATCCAAATCCCCTCTCCATCTCTTGCACTCACTTTTTCTCTCGTCCGGCTGTTGACTTGATCGTCGGAGTGTATACGGTCGCCGGACCTTTTTCTCGATCGGTAACATGTGCCTCCTAATGAGGTGTTTTAGTGTGCATGTGATGTCTACATAGAGGGGAGGTGGAAGGAATTCTGTTGGCACATTTTTTCAAATCAATGGCATTCATCTTTCATATTTACTAATTTCGTTAACAACTTAATAATTTAGGCCATGTTTGATTGGCTACAATTTCTAGGGAAAATGGAAAATGAATTCCATTTCCCATTTTTCAACTTGTTTGATTGACAAAATTTTCCTTGGAAAACCAATTCCCACCCCCCCCCCACCCACGAGCCTGAATTCCTTGGTTTTAAAGAATTCATTTTCCCAACTAAAAATTGGGAAAATTAATTCCAAACCAGATTTTTTTTTTTTTGGCAATTGAACTAAATTTTATAGCCAATTGTTAAAAAAAATTTCACTTTAATGGACAATTTCCATGTAAAATGAAGCTAAACGAACACTAAATTTTGATGAAAAAATTGTGAAAAAATAGTTTTCGAGCAATTTTTTTTTTTTACTTTTTGGAAATGGTAAAAATTTCATAAACCAGTTGTAAAATTTTTTTCACTTTAATGGACAATTTTATGTGCAATAAAGCCAAACGTGAACAAAAAGATCCAAAATTTCAAAAAATTTCCAGGTGGAAAATTATACCAATCAAACACACTTAAATAACAATTCACTGGAAAACAAGTTCTAGGCAATTACTTTTCCTGGAATTCATTTTCTTTCCACCCTTCCAATCAAACGGACCCTTAGTATAGATCTTTCCCTAGCTAGCCATGGATTTTTAGGCCAATCAATCTTTACATACTAGAAATTGTACAAATCTTCCCTTGATTTAGAAGTGTAATATTTAAAAATAAAATATTTTTTCATAGATTGAGAAACAAAACAAATACTTATTAATACAACAACTAAGCACGATTTTACTTCTTCGGTTCTTCGGCTTCCCAAGCATGCTTTGACTGAATATTATGTAATTTATATTGAATATGACCCTTAAACAATTTTCTCTATTATATATCTCTTATATTTATTTTTCTTATTATATTTTATCAAGCTCGCTAAGGATTTGATCGGCACAACTATTATGAGTATAACTTTTTTCAGAAATTTTTAGTAAAAAACTGTTAATTTTTTGTTGTTAATCTAAAAAGCGTTGTTAACATTAAATTGAATGTTTGACAACATAAATTATAAAAGTACATTTTTATAAGCTACATATTAATTAATATAACAATTAATTATTTCTTATGTACTCATATTTTTTTTCTATCATAAGTAAATATTATCAATATCCTATAAGTCTATTAGATAAATATTGTAAAAAAAAACTATAAACAATAATTTTGAATTATGATCCAAGAATAAAATAAAAATTATTTTGAGTCTTGAATACATGAATCAAGAGGGAGAGAGAGAACTGTATAGATTTTTTCAGAACATCTCCTATCACTCCATTGATTGAAGTTTACATATTAGGTAAATAGAAACACTTCCAATTCACATGATATTGATGTCTAACGAACAGACGATCATTCTAAAAATTGATCTTTAATACATTGTATGGATTGCCATCTAGATGACTTTTTGAAAAAAAAAAAATCACGTCTAAATTGAGAAAGAAAATATAAATTCAAAAAATAAATATTAATTTTGTTGATTCACTCCATCTAGATGGATGTCTAAACAGTGTCTATTTTTTCCTGTCATGTTAACTTGATGGATTTCTTGTTGCTTGCATTGAAGAATTTTTTTTCTTAAAACAAATCATCTTATATTTTTGCTTGCATGTCAATTGGAAATGCTTTGAAGAAGATATTGACGTTCAGTTAGAAAAATAGTTAGAAAGTATTTTTTAGTATAATGACGTTCAATGCCAAAAGAAAAGGAAAAAGAATAAAATCAATTATGACGGGTGAATTGAATTAGGCTTTGTACCAAAAAAGGGATAAAATTAATTATTTTGGTAGGTGAGTGAAAATAACATTTATACAAAAAAAGGGGGACAAATAAAAAAGAGGAGGAGAAGAAAGGTTGGTGAAATTAACCAAGCGAGGATAATACCTCGAAAATGTTTTGAGTGGAAATTTTATTTTAGTCACTCAACTTTCTTTTTGCCTGAATCGTCATTCATTATTTTATTTCGTTTCAATTTGGTCACGAAAACTAATGTCTTCTATATGGCTGGACATGATCCAGTTCGGTCCAAAATTTTCGAGTATTTAATAAATGGAATCGTCGGGTCCAAATATTATTATGGAACCGTTCGGATTAAGTTCGATTCTGTTCGGTTCCGTATTGTAATTAAAATTTTTAATAGATTTCTAATTATCAATGATCGATGATTGTGATTGGAGGTCACTGCTTCGATGGGTAGTTAGAGAGGGGACTCGGTAGTCGACGGCTTCGACTTGGGCATCTAGATGTAGGTTTTCAATTTATCAAATGATTTGGAGTCAGTGACTCAATAGTTACCGAATGAAAGTGTGAAATTGGAATGAGAATGATAAAATTTGAAAAGACTTAAATCTTGGGCTAAGAATGAAATTAATAATTGGACCAAAAAATGAAATAAAAAAATTGAATTTAGAAATTGAGTTGGACTGGACTAGCTAGATATGGATTTGGCTTGGGAGTTAGAACATTAATCAATAAATTAGTTAATTTGCTTAGATAAAATTAAAAAAAATAAAAATTTATTTAAATTCTGTTTTTTGGTTCAGGGTTTAGAACCGAGGACCGAACAAAACTCGTCGGTTCTCGATTCAGATACCTGTTCGGGTATTTAACTTATAAAGAACTGCCCTATTCGGTTTTAGTTCGGTTAAGTCCGATTCGGTTAGAGAGTTTTATCCAACCATATCTTTCTCCTACAATGGCAAACGTTGTATGAAAAATATGAGCTTTGATAGAGCTCGTTAGTTTTAAATAGTGCAATAATTGCATCTTTCAACTTGTAAAAGTCATATTTAGCTCCTACTTGGTGTGTATTACAATCTTGATAAAAAAAATAAATTAATAATTAACAATTAATTTTAATTATATATTTTATGAGATCTACAATTTTTTGACCATATACTTCATTCATTTTATCAAAATCTACTAAATTTAATTTATAGCTATTTCAAACATGGGCTTCAATAACAAGGACGTATGCAAATTTCTTTTTATCCGCATGACTTTAATGTTATAAGCACGAATTTGCATCGTTGTACAACTGAAGTTAAGAGGAGCCCACGTTAGAAAATTAATCATGTTACACAGATATAATGGTTTACATAATTTTAACATAATATCATATGATAATTTATCATTGCATTGTTTAAAATACAGTCAACTTTTTCACCAAATCACGACATGCCACACATATTCTGTCATTCGCTCTGTCATATATTTTCTAGCACACAGCATCATTCTTAAAAAAATTACCTATCACATAGAAAATAATTTTAAGTCCCTATTTGATAAAAAATAAAATTTAGATTTTTATCAAAATCGAAATTAATATTTATTTTAATCACATATTTCATGGAATCCATAACTTTTCAATCACATATTTCATTAACTTTTATTAAAATCTACTAAAAATCTTATTTTAATTTCCATCAAACATGAGCAAAATTTTGTGATGGGCACTATTGGTCACTAAATTAAAAATTGAAACTTGAGTGACAATTTTTTTTTTTTAGAATAAAGGTTAAATGACAATAAAACTTTATTCTCAGTTGGGTAACAGACAGTTGCTTTTTAATTTTTACCCAAATTTTATTCCTTAAATTAAGTAAAAATAATTACTTATTTTCAGCTCCGATCTCAACATAAATACTCAAATAAGTAAATTATTATTTACCGTTAAAAAAGCAAATATGAACAGAACATAATATTTTTTTTACTTTTAAAGAAGCAAATACAGCAAAACACGCTATCTATGTGCTCCGTCGTCACCGCCCCCTTCTTTAATAGTAGCTTAATTGTCTTTAAACTCACATCTTTCGAACACCATAACGTGCTCATTGTTCCTCCAAGACCCCATTTTTTTTTGTTCTGGGGAGAGAGAGAGGGAGAAATGGGGAGAGAGAAAGCACATGCATTGTTGTTGGAGGAACTAATAGAGAAGTCCGGCGGTTGCGCCATCGTGGATGGTGGTTTCGCCACCCAACTTGAGAAACATGGTGCCTCCATTATTGACCCTCTTTGGAGCGCCCTTTGTCTCATCAAAGATCCTGATCTCATCGAAAGGGTATATGACAACAAGTTTGTATTATTGTTTACGGATATTACACACACACACACACACAACGTTGATTAAATTGAAAACTTGAACTTGTTTTTCTTTGAGTGCAGGTTCATTTGGAGTACATGGAAGCTGGTGCAGATATATTAGTAACTTCATCTTATCAAGTTTGTACTTCTACAATTTTTACTGTGGATGTTTATTTGGTTTCTATGAATTCTAGTTCAATAGACTGATAGAATTTGATTTTGTGTATCTAGGATTTGGCGTGCTTTTAGTTGAAAAATTTATGAAGGGGATAATTTTTACTGCGCATTGAATCTTAATATTATCTATGCTTTTGTTGGATCCGTTCAAACATCTTATGTTGGCTTATTTTGTGTGGCAAACGAATAGGCCACTCTTCCAGGATTTCAGTCCAGGGGATTGTCCATTGAAGAAGCAGAGTCACTGCTTGAGAAAAGTGTCAAAATTGCAGTCGAAGCCCGGGATACATTCTGGGCTGCAAAGAAAAGGAGTTCTGGACATAATTACAACAGGGCTCTGGTTGCAGCCTCCATTGGAAGCTATGGTGCTTATCTTGCAGATGGTTCAGAATACAGGTGCCAATGATTGTTTTTGTTGAAATAACAGATTTTTGGACTAATCCCTACAAAATTTATAGTATTATTGGCATCACTGATTTTGGCCCATCTTTTATTTCAGTGGGAATTATGGAGAGAATGTGACTTTAGAGAAATTGAAGGATTTTCACCGACGCAGGTTGCAAGTTCTTGTGGATGCAGGGCCAGATTTGCTCGCATTTGAGACCATTCCAAACAAACTGGAGGCTCAGGTATGCTTATATTCTTAACCATTTGATAGTTAGAACACTTCATAGATTTTAAAATATTGCTGAAGTTTGTAACCAGACTCCATTATGGAACAAATAAATAATGGGATTTACTTATTTTTAACATTCTTTGTGGATTATATTTTGATTAATTGATTGCTTATATTAAATGGCACATGGACTTCCATCCATGTTTTAAGAAATCTAAAGTCAACTGCATAATATAAGCATCTGGATTTAAATTCACACGATCTTCCTTAGAACTCCAAGTAAAATAAAGAGAAAGTAAACTTCTAACTTCTAAGGATGATGAGCATCGAAAACTATCGAAAGATATTCATAATTTTCAAGGCAAGGAAAGAAAATGAGTGCTTTAACATGTTACCTCATTCTGTCCAGTAACATTTTGCCGTCTTAAATTTGATTGACAGGCTTGTGTGGAGTTGCTTGACGAACAAAACGTTGGGATTCCATCTTGGATCTGTTTCAGCTCTGGAGACGGTGAGAATGCGCCCTCAGGAGAAGGCTTTAGCGAGTGCCTTGACATAATAAACAAGAGTAACAAAGTTAGTGCAGTTGGAATAAATTGTGCACCACCCCATTTTATTCTGAATCTCGTACAGAGATTCAAAGAGGTAAAATATGCAATAAAATCAAAACAAATACATAAATTCATTCAAACCTGACCCGAAATGAAAATGCATCTGCAGTTAACTGATAAGGCAATAGTTGTGTACCCCAACGGTGGTGAAATATGGGATGGCACTGCTAAAAGATGGCTGGTGAGTGATACATTTATGTTCTGTGTTTTTTCGATTAAATCTTCTAAAACCCAATTTTGATTGCATTTGAAGGTATGCAATGCATCAATTAATAGTTCTTGTGATTTTATTGGCAGCCATCAAAATGTTTCGACGATGAAAAGTTCGTGGAATTAGCCTTGAAATGGCGAGATGCTGGAGCAAAACTCATTGGTGGCTGCTGTCGAACTACACCTTCCACAGTTCGATCGATTTCAAAAGCTTTGAATGCAGAAAAATGTGTTTCCACCATTAGGCAAATTGCTTAGTTTCACATCACTGCTGTCTGTTAATTTATTCATTTATATATTTTCCCCATTTTTCTACTTCAGCTACTGTATTTAGACCGTGTAATTCATGTGTAATTCATGTGTGTGAGAGAGAGAGAGAGGTAGAAAAAATGGTTGATTTACAGCTGAAATTTATGCCGTAAAAAGGCTTTTGTTAACTTGGAAAGTGGAAATGGTTGGTTCCCGTACAATTTCTATTGATCTGTAATGGTCGAGTTCAATTTCAACCTAGTTGATAATCGAGACGTGTAATTAGTACTTACAGTTTCAACTTCAACTAATGTGTAGTCTTACACTTTTAAGACATGGGACCTAATAAGTTGTCGAGTCTAATTATTTTATTAACGACGGTTGAGAGATTTCATACTTGTAATTTTGATTTTGTCTAAATTTCTTATAAATAAGAAGTAATCGTTAAATTTTACTTTGCCCATAAAAAACAGAGATGTTTTAAATAATTTTAAGAGGAAATTACACAAAACTAGGTATTTAAAAATTGATTTTCAAAAATCAGGTTGAAAGTTTCCTTATACAATAATTAGGTAATAATTTTATATAGAGTAAAACCATTTATTAATAATATTAAAACTCTAACTTCATCACTTCCGTCTCTCTCTCTCTCTTCTTCACCTCCCCCCTCTCNTTTTTTAGTGCAAAAAAAAAAAGGAAATTACACAAAACCTAGTATTTAAAAATTGATTTCAAAAATCAGGTTGAAAGTTTCCTCATTTAATAATCAGATAATATATATAGAGTAAAATCATTTATTAATAATATCAGAACCTTAATTTCATCACCTCCCTCCCTCCCTCCCTCCCTCCTTCTTTGTCGTCTCCCTCTAAGGTCGTCGTCGCTATCTCCCTTGCAAGGTTGCTTTCGCCCTCGTCGGTGGTTGGGGTTGGGTGCGATGGTGTGTTCGGGGACGAAGGATATGCGCCAGTTGACGCTGCTGAGAACGGCAACGTTGCGTTCTTCGTCTTTCCAAATTTTTTTTTTCTGTTGTGGGTGTGA
>CAIGRP010018713.1:0-33017 GCA_903798385.1 Fraxinus cuspidata
ACCTTTTTGTTGTTTGGCACCCGGCCCATTTATTGCACTTTTTGAGAATAGACCCATATGTCCTGGCCCACTATTGTGATCAGCCCATTCAACCCATTCAAATGATTTTCAACGGGCTCGCTATTTTGAAGGTAGCCCATATTACTTGGCCCATTACTATGCAAATGGCCCATATTGCTCGGCCCACCTCCACTGATTTTAAGCCCAGATTTGTTACCCAATAAGGCAAACGCTTCTTCCTCGTTCCTACCACTGTTCAACATCACTTTCCTTCGACTTTCTTCTAGACGAATTTCTGCGAAAACCTCCCGTGTCGAGGGTAATGGTCTCCGGCCGAGAACTCTCCCTCTGACATCGTCTAAGTTCCGGTGGAGTCCAGCCAAGAATTCAAACACCCTTTCGTTCTCTAATTTTTTCCGATAACGCACACAGTCCCCTGGGCAGTCCCATTCTTCCTCCGTACTCAAGTCGAGTTCCTGCCACAACGCCACCATCTCCATGTAGTACTCAGTCACCTCTCTATCTACTTCAATTGCCACAGTTTGTTTTTAATTTCAAAGATTTGAGAGGCATTTTCAGAGTCGCGGTATGTTTCCTGAACAGCGTCCCACACGTCTTTGGCAGTGGGTAGAAATAAGTAGGTTTTTTTTATGGAAGGAATCATAGAGTTCACGAGCCATGCAATCACCAGAGAATTTTCAGATTTCCATCTTTGCAGGCGAACAACGTCGGTTGAGGCAGGCTTCTTCGTGTCACCAGTCAGGTACCCTAATTTTCCTTTCCCATCGATCACTAGTTTGATCGATTGGGCCTATTCTCTGAAATTTTTTCCCTCGAGTTTTTCCAGCGTGAGTTGGAGGAACAAATTGTCAATTCCTCCCGAGCCAACTGTGGGAATGGCTTCTGTTTCACCATCGTGTGATTCTGAAGTCATTGACTCCTTACTGGTGTCGACTGTTTCCATTGGAAGGCTGGGTTATGACTCCCACTCTGATACCATGAAAGCTGGAGAAGCTATGAAAGCTGGAGAAGCTCTTTTTATTATTTCCAATCAATAATACAATACAACCTAATTATCTTCTCAAATAATAAACGAGAGTTAAGGAAAAACAATATTCTAAATATGCTAATAAATCTCCTATAATCAAACCTAATTAATCATATTCTCGTGATTTCAACAATAGGAGAAATTAAAAAGACACGTGTACAGTTTTCTTTGACCACATAATTCCTAGTGTTTGCATTAAACGAATTACATTTTACAAAAGATAGAAATCCCTGATTAAGTGAAATTGTCGAAGTTTACTTGTTGTGGACACTGGTTTCTTATTGTATCAGATCAATGATAGTTCAATACCCAGACTCATTTTGGTTTTACGGCTTAGTAAACTCAGATTGTTTAAGTAAGATATAATGAATACCAAAGAACTTCCAACAATACACATTCACAATGGTAACAAAACAATTTATATAAAACGAGAAAAATAGGAGTTCATATAAACAAGGTGACTCTACCTTACAAATTTCTCTTTCTGACCGCCTATGTATTGCGACTTGAAACCAGAACTGAACATTTTGTAAGATCAATGGCATAGAACATTAAGGTAAAAAATCTCACACTATCAGTTTTGACCAGAGAAGAATCAGAAGATGTTCCTCAACTGGCACACAAAAGCATGAAACAGCATACATATGAAACCTGTAATACAAGTTGAGAAAAACTATATCAGACTAATAAAAATCCATAAATTGTGATTAAATGCAAACAATTTGCGCAATGTGTGATACCAAGCTGCAAGTTCTCCAATTAGCCATCCGGCTAAAACTGGCAACAGAAAATCAAGCAGTACATATTTTCATTAGAACCAATAATTGATTGGTCTTGTCTATCACACTATCAAAAAGGCATATTCTTCTCCCTTTCTGTATGTGTTTTTGCCTCCCAAATATCTGCATACGAAGAGAACTCGCAACTTTTTTAACAAAAAGTAGAGTTGAACAAAAAAAAATCTAGAGTGATTGCATATGCAGAAAAATAAATAGCTTCATACCGAAATTGTACATTAATTTAGATTGTACAAATATTTTTTTTTAGCAATTAGGAAAATATCCTTCGTGATATGCCTGTGTACTTGATGAATTAAGTTTAATCACCCAAACCCTCAACACGATGAAATTGAGAATTTCAATGCTATCTTGAAATAAATGCATATATATCTCAAAAAAAAAAAGAAAAATCAATCAATAAGTACCATATACGTTATTGCATTGAATTAAATTGGAGGATAGAAGACGGAGAACAAAAGTTGGGATGAATCAAATCAATTTGAATTGGATTGCATGTCGTGGAATTAGAATGAAAATGGTAATTATGATATACTTACAATGATTATAGAATTCATCAATTCTCGTTCCGCATTTCACTCATTTGAATAATGAAGATGAGAGTGCGTTTGTGTGTGAGAAAGAGAAGGGGGGTTGGTTGGGGTGGGAGATTTTCGCGCCAGGAGACAGATAAAGGTCGGGGATCGAAACGCGTTTTTAAGGGAACTTTAGCCCGGTTTGACGCTCATAGTTTTGAATAATGATTTTTTTTTTCAAGAACATGTGATTAAAAAGTGGAAGAAATTTTAAATTTATGTGAATAATATTTGTATTATGCTATTTGGCTCGGATGGCCGGGCCCATGTGGCCTTGGCCAAGCAGAATGATCCAAAATATTTTATAAATCTTGTTATATGTACGTCAAAATTTATATAAGGAATTACATAATACCACATGACACTCTACCATTCGTCAGTTTAAAACGCAATCATCTTTTTCATTCAATCTTTTCCTTCCACTTCATTTTCGATAACCTTTTATGTCCCACATCAGATGCAGTTGAATTTCTCAGTAAAAATAAACAAGGACGGGAATAGTTACCTCAATCAATTATCTTCCTAAGTTTCTGTTAATGTTAGTCATGCAACATGATTGAATAGTAGGAATAGTAAAATGTATCTTCTCACTTCGAATTGGGAGGAAAGTTTCTAATTAATCGAGAAATCAGGAAATAGAGAGGACTAAGGGTAGGCCTTGGAGATCATATGACGTCAAAGTTTTTCTAGAATTTTATTTTTATAAAAATGAAAATAAAGGTTTTCTCCACTCTTTCCCTCTGTTTGGGATGCATATTAGTAACTTTTAATATGCAATCAAAATTAAATCTCAACAATAAATTCATATTACTACTCATTATTATTCATGTATTTTGTGATCCTCGCCCAGTATTTCTTCTAAAAAAATTATTGAAAAGTCACTAAGAATGTCTCGTGAACTTTAGACCAGAACTCCTTTTTTTACATGACTCCAAACCTAGTTTTGTCATAGTCAAATTCAATAATGACAAATCGATCAATTGGTTCTTCAAAAAGCTAAGGGAAATAACGGGAGATTTTGACAACCTTGCTTTTGTTTTTTATCGAGAAACTGTATGACAAATGGTATTAGTGATATTTTTCTTGATGCACGTCATTGATACTGCATCTACTATTACAAAGAAACTTGAAGACCAAGTATCGAGTTCCCGAAATCTTGTCGTTGTTAAAGAGAGTGACAAAAGAGTACAATTTTGAAGAGTTTAATAAGCATATAGGCAAAATACAATGTAAATCAAATGCGACATGTGAATATTTATCTAAAATGGGGTTGAACGTTGTGTACGACCATATTTTATAGGAATTCAACAAAATATAATGACATCACACATTACAAAGTTATCGATTCACTATTTAAGAAAGATTGAGTGTTTAGATAATTTATAAATCATTTATAAATTGTCGAACTTGATTTTCAACCATACATTTTAAAAGATTCACAATTATTATATATTTATTCATCACTCATTTTTATTAATTTATAAATTCTTCACAAATGAAGGCTAAATAAACAAAAATAAGCTGTGAATAAGTGAATAAATCTTTTGTATTTATTAAAATATGTTGTTTAAACGAAGTTTGATACTTTATAAGTTCGGTCAAACAGAGGTTTAATATGTTCTCTACTCTCTCCTTGCAAGGGTTAGGTGCCTCCTACCCTCACCCACACCCTTGGCTTAAAAATGAAATCCGTCGCTAATTTGTTATTATTATTATTATTATTATTATTATTATTATTATTAAGACTCACGATTGAGTTATAAAAGCTCTTTCAAAAATACTTTATTTTTAAAGAGTATATTTTTCAATTTAGATATCATTTATAAATGTAGAGAGTAAATGTTTTTAAATATTCTAATAGCCTTTTTTATCTTTATCTATAACATTTAATTTCACCACTTCCAATGTGTAATTATTATTTTTTTTCTATGTTTTATTTTGGCAAGCTTCCTTCCAAATTCTGGGAAGAGGGTTAAGCGCCTCCTAACCTCACCCACAAATATTGCAGTGCCCAATATAATTGATCATATTTTATATTTTATTTTTATTTTAAAGTGATTGGTTGACATTCTGAAAAGAACACGTAGAGTGCTCGTGACCATTCAACGTCCATTTTGGACGGTTATGGACGAAAATGACCACTCTTGTAAAGGATGTCAAAATTGAAAGGGCATGTCCTGAATCTACAGAACCTAATATGACAGGGACCAAAAGTGAAAAAAATACATTTTTGAAAAAAGGTATTAAAAGAAAAACTTTATGGGCAAAGAATTAAAACCATCAAGAAGATGAACCCAAGTGCAATGATAAAAATATCGAACTTTGGTGGTGATATGGTCCTACATGCATGCTCAAAACATGTTCTATGTTTCCAAACTCATTAGCACAAAAACTCAATGCTACATCTACTATGTCTTATATTCCTTTTTTTTTTTTTTAATAATAGCAATGACAAGCTTACAGCTTTATTTACACATCAATAAGGGGTAGGTTAAAAATGCGACAATTACGTGACAATGGATGAGTCCACAAAATTTTGAATTATTATTCACACGTGAGCAAGCTCCCAAATATTAAGGACTTTGAGCATGTAGTTGAATGAGTACTGCAATATATCTTCGTTGAGTACTTATATTACTTGTTATTCCACATTTTGTAGGATCTCTCACCATTCCAAGAGACAACACCATTTATTGACATATTGTTGCAAATAATCTGTTGTGCATTTTAGATTTTAGGTCTTGTTAATCTTTTACGCGTATGATTGTATATTTAGAGTGCTTTTGATTTATTGTTTTCAAACTGTTTTTATATTTCAGTTTTACAAAATGCTAAAAACGTGTTTGATCGTGCATTTTCAAAACGCTAAAAATGTTTTGAAAATATTCAAAACATGGAAAACAAGAGTTTAAATAAAATTTTATTTAAATAAATTTTAAAAAATATAAAATCGTAACAAATAAAAAATAAAATTATAAAAAATAAAAATAGTTCAAGCTCTTGATGATTATTTACATAAGAATTCTAAAAAGCTATTTTAATGTTCTTAATCCACATCGATAATTTTATTTTTATTTTTTATATTTTGAACTCAATTTATTATTTATTTTAGTTTTCATTTTGTAGCGAGAAAAAAATATTTTAAGATTTACTAACTTTAAAATGTATATATTACTTGACAATACATTAACATAATTTTTTTTCTATTTACACTAAATAATCAAATTTCATAAAATAAAATGTCATAAAACAATTTTCTAAAATTGCAAACTAAAACACAAACCCTATAGACACTTAATGTTTAAAAAGAAATTTTCCATTTAAGTAGGTATAATGCGTGCACAATGTTAAAGGTAGGGGGATATGGTGACACAATTGAAAGATTGAAGACATAACTGTCACATATGAGAAAGATTGGCGACTCCAATAGAAATTTACCCTTTAAAAAATTCCCCTATAGTAAATGGAATGATGATCACAACTTTCAAATTTTATCGTTTCTGTGCTGGGCCATCTTTTGGGAACAACTCAATAATGAGCAAGACTTTTACATGATGCAGGAATATACAGAAAAATATCAGGATATTAAAATAACTTTAATGTAAGTTTTCTCTACTCTCACTATAATAGTAAAATTTTAGTTGGATCAATGCATTTTAATATATCTAATTCAGTGATAAAATTGATGAAAGTTGCTTGCCTAGCGGTGATTTTGAGATGATCTTCAACGTTATCTCAACGTCTTATCATAAGAGTGTTAAAATGAAAAATATGTTCTTAACCTTTATTCACGATGCATTGTCATCACTCTCATTTTACCTTTTTCGAGCATAGGATGCCGCACAACGATTATGTAAAATACCAATTATTACTTATTATGAATACCAAGCATTTCTGTCATTTTTTTAGATAATTGGTGACTAAATGTTACCTGTTGTTCATAATGCATTGTCAAAACTCTCATTTAGCTTTTTCATATTTACTGTGCCACGAAACGATTTCGTGAAATATCGTGAATTATTACTTATTATGATTACCAACTAAACAATTTCTGTCAAATTTGAAAACAATTGATGGCTAAATATAAAAGAGATAAAATTTGAAATTCAATTGAAATTCAATCAATCAAATAAAATTTACCCACTAATAGGAAGAGATTGTTGATAGCTTCAAAGAATATTTCAACACTTCATTAAAGGAACTTCACAGCCAGAGCCCACAAAAAAATGTTAAAACAAATGATTGGGTTTTGCCCCAAAACATCTCTTTTATTGCTCTCTCCCTCCATTTCTCTTCATTGAAAGCAAAATATTCACAACCACAAGCATAATGCCTTCAAGACAGCCATTTTTATCAAATCCAAGCCCCAAAATAAGCATAATTTTGCTTCCAATCACAGTTTCTGCATCTTTTATTACTCTCTTCGCAATTATTTATTTTCTTTACTATCTGTGGTACTCTTTGGTTCATAGGTCACGCACCAGCCCATTTGATTCTAGCACACCCTTAAACAAGCTTCAAAGATTCAGTTACAAGGAGCTCAAGAATGCAACTCATGATTTCAGTGATTCCAATTCCATTGGCAAAGGGGGTTCTGGCACTGTTTTCATAGGCATTCTCAAGAATGGAAAGTTAGTTGCCATTAAACTTCTTGATTCAAATTCATTTCAGTGTGAACAGCAGTTTCAAAATGAGTTGAAGATTCTTGGTGGACTAAAATCTTGCTCTTATATTGTTTCTTTATTGGGTTATTGTGTAGAGAAAAGTAGGAGACTTTTGGTTTATGAGTACATGCCTAATAAAAGCTTGCAAGAATCTTTATTTTCGGAATCGAATAATGGTAATGATGCTCATATTTTGTGCTTGAATTGGGAGAGGAGATTTAAAGTTATTCTTGATATTGCAAAGGCATTGGCTTTTTTGCATATTGAGTTGGATCCCCCTGTGATACATGGGGATGTGAAGCCGAGCAATGTGTTGCTTGATTCAGAGTTTAGAGCTAAGCTTTCGGATTTTGGGTTGGCAAAATTGAAGCTTGAGGGTGATTTTGGGGTTGATTTGTATAGCCAAGATTTGGGGAAGAGTCAAGAGCTTCTAGGAAACTCTATCCGAGGTGGAGGTGGAGAGATTGAGACTCCAGCAACTGGGACTCCGGTCGAGAGCCAAGAAAATGACGAGGTAGACTTTGCTCTAGCTTTGCAAGCTTCATGTTCTTCGAAAAATAGTTGTAAAATTTATCGTAATGTTAGAGGAATAGCCTTGAATTCTTCACAATGTAATGGTAATTCGAGGACTAAGAACGATAATAACAATAAAGATGCAAAGGGGAAGGAGGCATCGACTAATGAGAATGGTGGGGAGGATTGGAATAAGTTTGTGAATTACGCGGATGAATTGAGTAGTATGGATCATAGCAAGGACTTGAAGTCGAATGTTGTATTTGTTGGGGACGTTAGTAATAGTAATACAGCGGATGGACAACAATGGGGAAAGGATTGGTGGTGGAGACAGGATCAGAGTGATGAATGGTGCAGTAGGGATTATGTGATGGAATGGATTGGGAGCCAAATTTGCCCTTCAGCTAATCCTTGTTGGAACGAAGAAACAAAGTGTGGCCAAGAGAACATTAACTTGGATAATTCAATCCTGTCGGACAAATTTGAGGAAGTTAATGAAACCCCATTTCGAGAAACTGGATTTGATTGTCCTAATGGAGGCATCATGAAGGAAGGATCAAAGAGGTTGGAAGTGCCTATTAAGAACCATCGGAAGATGCAAGAATGGTGGAAAGAAGAGCACCTTGATGAACTAAGCAAGAAGAGTACTAAGAAGGCAAACAAGCTTGAGATAAGGAGTAAAAAAGGGTTCAAATTACGGTATTTGAGTTTGGGAAAACGCTGGAGGAGAAATTTTGAGCACAAGAACAAAAATGTGGATGATCCAGATATGGAATTCAGTTTTAGGAAAGGATGGAAGAAGAAGAATTCGCGTTCTATAGGGAGTGATTTGTGGAGTGGAGATGTTTTTAGTCGAGAACTAAGCAGCACCACAAGCATGCGTGGGACTTTGTGTTACGTTGCACCTGAATTTAGTACATGTGGATACTTATTGGAGAAAGCTGATATCTACAGTTTCGGTGTTTTGATCCTTGTGATTGTCTCCGGTAGAAGGCCACTTCATGTACTTTCTTCGCCAATGGAACTCGATAAAGCTAACTTAATAAGTTGGTGTCGACACTTAGCTTATGCAGGAAACATATTAGAACTCGTGGACGAAAAACTGAAGGACGATTATAACAAGGACGAGGTGACCTTGTGCATAAATTTGGCACTAGCTTGCCTACAGAAAATGCCCGAGTTGCGGCCGGACATTGGTGACATAGTTAAGGTTTTGAAAGGGGAAATGGAACTCCCAGCACCTCCATTCGAGTTTTCTCCATCTCCTCCGAAATTCTTCAGCAGATCAAGAAGAAAACATAAGAACTATGAAGATTAGTTTTGAGATTGTTTTCCTCAACAAGCTTGTATGAAATGTACCAATAGAAGTGTGCGTATGGTGTAAATTATGTTGGTTGCAATGTGAATTAAATGACAGAATACTGATTTTCTAGTGAAGTTCATGGCCCATGCAAACTCATGTTAAATGCAACTAAAAAATTTCGATTTGATTTGTGTTCTTAAACCAGCGAGACCTCGTGGGAAGTAAAGTATAGCACCTGCTGTCCATTCGATTTGGAGGGATAGATTATTCTTCTGTAATTAGATTTTCTCTTTTCCTTCGTTATATAGTCGAAAAAAATTTGCAGACATTAAGTTGGTTTTCTTCGTTCTTTTTAGTCTAGTCGGTCCTTTTAAGACATGTTTAGTACACAATATAGAAAATTTAATTATTTTTTGTCATGCTGACTAATAATGTTTTGTTCACCTTACCGTTACACACGTGAATCAATGTTGTCTTTCCTAGGATTGCTTTGGCAATCAAAATTAGAACCCCCTTTGGCTTTCATGTTTTTGGTTCTTATCTGACAACCTTTCTTTTCCTGTTATTTTCTTTCTCTAAATGATGCCCTATCAAATGAAGTGATTTTTCAAGGGACAGCATTGAAGTAGAAGAAGAATCTAAAATTCTGTTGAAGAAATTCATGATGGAATTTTCAACGAAATCCATGAAGAATCCTTGTTTGAATCAGATAAAAATTAAATTTTAAATAGATTTTAATAAAAGTTGATGAAATATTTGATTGAGAGATTGATAAAATTTGTGCGTCCTATGAAATGTGTTATTAAAAATGAGTTTAAAGAAATAAAGATCAAACATAGGCTAAATACTAAATGAGATACTTTGTAACTTGTATACAATATTTAGTCACAATGTGTTTATATTTGATATTAGAACGAAAAATATTGTGTAAAAAATAAAAAAGATAATTAGTTACTGTATTTATTAGTTACAGATAAATTACTATATACCAAGAGTATCTCCAATACTAAAAATAGTGTGTAACATAAGTAAAAGAAACAATGTTTAAGATCATACATTAACCTTCAATGCAATTTGATGGGAATTCTATCAAGTTGACGTGAGAAAAGAGAAAATCGACACTTTTTAGCCTGTTTAGATTCAAAAGTTTTGTCACATTCAAAATCTGATTCGTCAAATTTTATATTTTCTATACATATTTAGATGTGGTTTTGTTTTTATTTTGATAAAATAAACTACACCTAAATACCGATATTTGGTTGTAGATACAATTCACTGAAAATCAATTTTAAATTTGACAATCTATTCATTAGGCATCGTGTTTATATAGAAATTTGTTGAATGATAATGTTATGTAGTACCACCTTCCGCGACATCATGCAAGTGATATGACATTTTAAATGTGATTCATTTTCCTGTTTTTAAGGTGATTAATCGATTAATGACACTTGAATACCCTCCAGGTTGATTATTAACATTATTGGTTGAATGCATCTAAATATGCCCTTAATTATTTAAGTTATAAATAATATTTAAATCAATGTTGAGAGAGAAAAGGTGAAGTGAAATTAAAAGCTGTCATGATCATAGGCTAAAACTATCAGTATCACAGGTGAATCCAAGATTTCCTATTCCACCAAACATGAAAATGATGAAAGTTTATTTGGAATGATGTCCATGGAAGTAAAAGGTGAAGGGAAAATAGTTTTACCTGACTTGAGGTAAATTTGAGGTGTAAAACTAAAACTAGTTAAAGGGAAAATACTTTTCCCTTGTTTGTTTTACTCAAGGTAAATTTGAGGACTATATATCTGGACTTCCTTTATAACCCCTTTATAGAATTGTATCGAGTCAAAAAGTTACGATGTTTCATCTTCAAAAGTCTATATTGTTGACAGAAATCGCACAAACAATGTAGAATTTTCTCTTAACATGCCTCCGAAATATTATGATTCGTTTGAGAACATTAAACTTGCTCATTTGTGATTTTTTATTTCCAAAACCACGTGACTGTTTGGGTTTTATTTGAAAATGTCAACTTTATTAAAAAGAATAATCTAAACTTTATATTATTATTATTATTATTATTATTATTTTTTAAAAAACTATGTCAGGTTTTACCATTAGTTACATGGATGGTACAAATGGAGAAAATTTCCGTTTTATTTTTTTCTTAGAATTATTAATATTATGGTTGTGCCCCTGTTCGGGCTCAATTTTAATGTGATTTTGGTAGAATATGTATTTTGGAGTGGTGATTTTTTGGCAAATACGTGATTGAAAGATAAGGAAAAGTTTTGGGTTTACACGTAATATTATTTTATGAAAGAATGTACACTTGAAAATGAGTTTTGAAAAAATGTATTTTAAAAATAGAGGAGCCCAAACATATGCACAATTTCCGTAAACAAAACCAAAAATCTAGAACCAAAGTAAACCGTTTGCAATCTTTTCGAATTGAACTTTAAGCAACATTCAACAAGAACAAATTTTGCTACGAATAGAAATAATTTCTCCTCTTCATTTATATTTTTACGTTCAATATACATTTGTGGAATTCATTTTTTATTACAGATTTGACACATGAATTTTCTTAAAGAAGTCCAGCAAATTTTGAACTCGAATGTTAAGTTTGCCCCTATTTGTCTCCTTTTAAAATGGAACTCTTAAATATTTTGTTTTAGACTATTTAGATTGAAAATCGATCAAAAACCAGTTAAACCAGACGCCTTACACCCATAATTTCACAGATTTTGTCTGTTTTCTTTGTGAATATTTATATATACGTTTTTAAGGTGACAGATTCTGAGCTTGACTTTTGTTTGATTCTGTCTCCTTTCTCAAACAAACCTACTAAATAAATAGTGAAAATCTCCTATAACCTTCTTTAATTGATATTATTCCCTGTTATTCTATTAAATACTTCTTACATTATTTTGTGAATTCAATTTATCATAGTAAAGTAATACAAATAGCCAAGACTTTCAGCTATGCATTTCTGTTTTCAAAATTGTCCACAATAATAAATTTATTATTAATTTTATCATTAAGTTTCCATAATCTCCAGCATTAATGTTTTGACTTCTACAATTACAGTTCAAATAGATTCTTGTTCTAGCTATTTCCACATTTGTTACTTTTGTATGAATTTGCTAATCAATTCGTTTTAGTGCAATTATAATAAGCAATTTTTTTAGTTAATTTTGAGTACAAAGTAAAAAATTGACATGCCTATTGACAAGAATGAGCAAACAGAGAATTTGATTATTTTAGTTATTTATAACTCAAATTATGTTTGACTAGTTATGTCCAGTTGAGTGAGTAATAACATGACTTATTGTATATCGAGAGAAAATGATTATTCTCTTCAACAACTCAAAATGCATCTCAAACACTTTCCAATTTAATTAAAAAAAAAAAAGTGGTTAATTGTTGCTTAATTGGAGGAAATACAACAAAATGGCCCATTGACCCAGCCATATTTCCATACTAACATTTGACCACTAAAAAAAAAGTTAAAATGTATAATAGGATAAGTTAAATACCAAAACCCAAAAATACTTATTTATCTTCTACCAATAAGTTTGAGAGGAAAAGGAAAGGGGAATTGAAAATTACTCACACGGTCCACAGTCGGGATCTAGTCGCAGAAGCATCCTAACAGTCAAACTCAACACCGACCACCACACATCGACCATTATCTTCAACAATATTAGTTTTTTTCTTAATATGAGATTGATTTTTCATTTATTGTATTATAAATTATTATTTATAATGTTTATTTTTCATTATTTAGATTGATTATTGGGTGCAGTAGAGATTTAGGTGTATATAAATATATTTGAGAAGTTAATCTCGTCGGTAATGGAGAACCGACAAGAAAATATCGGCCAAGCCGACTGTTTAAATTTTATCATAAAAAAGAATTAAAATAATTTTAAAAATAAAAAAAAAACTTGTGGGCCCAAAATCGACTGCCGATTTTTTTTTCATTTTCTTTTCAATATTAAATTATTTTTAATTCTTTTCTTTCATGATAAAATTTAAATTTTTTAAATTTTAATTATATTCTTTGTTAATTAGTATTTTTAAATGTAATTAAATAATATTTATATTTTTTATTTAATTTTCATAATTTTCTTTTGTTTAATTTTTTTTATTATAATTTTTTTAAAATAGTTTTAAAATTTCTTAATTGTTTATTTTTTGATTTAAAATAATTTTGTAAAATTTTTAATTAAATAATATTTATATTCTTTGTCTAATTTTCATAATTTCCTTTTGTTTTGTTTTGTTTTTTTGTTTTGTTTTGTTTTTTTATATATATAATTTTTTGGAAATAGTTTTAAAATTTCTTAATAATTTTTTTATATTAAAAATATCTTTTTTCAATTTAAATTTTTTTTCAATTCTTAATTTTCTATATTTTTTTATTTTCTTTTAAAAAAATTAATTTTTGTCTGTAATTCGATTCATTTAATATTTCGAAATTATGCTTATTCAATATATCTTTTGTTTAAAATTCTAATAATTGAATTTTTGTATAATTGGATATCATCTAGCTGTGGAGTTAAGACAGATTGAGGGAAAATGTACGTGAAATAGTAGCTTTAACAGTTTCACTACTGTATTAGAGTTGTTGGATGATCAACACGCAGATATCTTACGTCAATCCTTTATGTTGCCCCTATATCAGTTGAAAGAAATACAATACTCCAGGCAGATTATTGATACATTACTATACCGGCTGATTAGACCAATTGACAACGATTCCCTTCAAGTCGACCTCGGGGGCAAAGTTGTTATTTTCTCCATGTTTAAGTTTACCCTCGTAATTGGACTGAGGATAAAGGACGACGAGGCAACTACTGATGGTACTTAAAGAAGAAAAGGCTGCACGAGACATATTTTTCAAGGATAGGGAACAGTGCTTTTACTGCAATTGATCGGCGCAATCAGGGAGTGCGGCCAGATGTTGGACATATTGAAGCTAGAACTGATCTAGATCTTCGAAAACGCGCTGAGGTGTCATTACAAGAAAACTACGATCGACCTTTTTCATTTGAAAGTTGTCAACATCGATGCATTCAACAACTATCCGTGGGGTCAGAGATATTTTGAAGACACCATTCACGTCTACACCAGATCACACTCAAAGCCCAAGGGGTACATGCGTAAGTACGATACTTATGGATTGTCTGTGGTAGTGCAGGTAAATGTTTAACATAATCAACGTTAAAATATTTTTTATATTAAATTTATCATAATAATTGTATGTATTGCAGATCTGGGCATATGAGACTAGGATATCTTGGGTACCCGATTTGCTAAGCGATGGGAGACACACTACCCTCGGATGTATCATTGACAAGCATCTTGAGCAGGCGAATGTCCATCTAACAAACAGCTATCAGCCCTCATCGACGATCCTAAGGTGAGTGTTACATATTTGTAATTTATATTGTAAGTCGTTTCAAAATTTCATCACATGATCATTAACTAGTTGAACCGTCATTATGTCAGTTTGAAGTCCTAACTGAGTTGATGTCTTCTATGGAGGAGGAGGGTCGAGGTTTTGTGAGGGAATTAGCTATTCTGTATACTCGACACGATCAAATGTCTGATTCCATCTCGAATCGAGATTGGGTATGTGAATTGAATATAATTTATTGATTACTGTTTTGTATGAGATAGCCTATTTTAACTAAGTTAATAAATTTTTATATTGTTATTTATGTAGAAGAGCGGTCTAGTTGATCGACGATCACCTCCGCCGATGAGATCTCATTCTCTTCCATCCAAACACCTCTCTCGTGGATCTCCTGCACACGGTCAGACTCATTATTTTTATGATCTGTATGTTCGCTTGACTGGATTTATGGCGGAGGAGGTGGGTGCACTACGAGATGAGATAAGGGCGTTATGATAAGGTTATCCCTGTAACGCCTCTGTAAATAGCTATCACGACTGCATGCTCACATGGAAAACTCTCCAACTGAAATCGATTACAAGTGTAGGTGTTATCAATCAAGTCTACCAAATATGCCATATTGTGTGCACATTTCACGAAGATACGCAACTCATCCAGTGGTTCTACATTCAACTTTCTCGCAACCTCTGCAGTTTTGAAGAGTTTATCCTCCTGAGTCGGGGATAGCACGCTCGTGTAACTTTGTGATTTCGAATATCGGTCGTGAAATCACTACTGCATCTTGTTATGAATGTTCTCAATCATTGCGAGGATTTGTAACTCTCGATCCTTCTTGAATAATATATTGAGCGACTCTGCATTGTTTGACATCATCATATTGTAAATGTTCCGGAAAATGCGATCTCCCAATGTTCAATTCCTATTTTTCTAAATACTCTCATACCCGGAATGATTTACTTCATATTTCCACTATAAATTTATTGCACTACCTGGTAGTTGTACCCATGTTATGGTAATACCTATCTAATTTAGCATAGCCCTCCTCGGTCGAACCTGTTAAGTCTTCCAACGCGCATTTTTTAGCCTTCCAAACCTTCTGGTAGCTCATGATCACTTCGTACTCTCGACGAGGTCTGTAGATCGTTCATGGATCCTAATACTTGTGCATTATCTGTCAACAAATAAAACATGCTCTGACTTGCCTGTGATCATTTCGACGAATTCTCACTTCGCATGTATGTTCTTATATATACTTGCGAACTGCAAAAAACTCATTCGTGTCCATCATCATTGCTCGTAAACGCCAACGGCAATTGTCGTAGACGCAGACAATCATCACAATGACTTGTTTGATTTCTTCACTCTGAACTCAAAGTTGTATTTCAGTGCAATTCAGTGCGCAACTTTTTTCAAATCTTTCTTTGTTTCAAACAGCTGCTCTACATACAATCCTCATCATCGAGAACTATTTGCGAAGAATTAGATGACGGTCCACTCAATCCAGTCCATGCGCTCCCGCCCCACTCATGTCTTTGACGGGATAAAGCAATCAGATCTTCATTTGTAAATTTATTATCATTCTCGTTGTCGTGAACTACTGACGAAATTCTGTTTATAACAGCGAGATCACGATGAGGAACAAATGTCTCAAAAAATTGATCCACATCATCCTCACCGTGTTCAAAAACATCTCCGTGTTTGCTTTCGATGACATTCTTCCTCACTAAAGTCACGCAAAGATAAGTCATGTAGATTTTGTTCAATTCAAATAGATGATTCACTTCAGTATGAGAAGTAACTTTTAGATGTGGAATCGGAATGGATGAATACTCGTTGAATTGGAATTTCAGTTCCATATCGTACTGAGAGAGATCGACTTTCGGCTCGTTTTGTAAATTATGGTACATTTCTGCTTATGATGTCCTCGATGTTATGGAAATTGGAATACCACCACGTATATCACTCGACTATTTCCATACACATCGTTCTTTTTCATCCAAATCGAAATCACCAAACTAAAAAATTGGAAACACAACCATATCTACATGACGAAACAGAATTTTTAATTATAAAAAAATAGTCGAATAGTATTTTTAAAAAAAAGGCTTAACAGCCGACTGATATATACAGATGATTTTTTTTTCTTGTTTATGCTTAAAAAATTATAGACATGTTAAAAAAATTATATGCATGTTAATCTACGTCGAATTATAATTTATCGATTAAAAATGTATACTAATTTAATGAAAACGAAATTAATCATACAATATACTTATCGATTCAAAATGATAGACATAAAAAAAATTTGTTTAGCATTTGATCAATTTCTGAGATTTTGAGGTAGAAATAGATGAATAAAGAAAGGGTTTTTAACGGTGTTGGAATAAACAAATAAGGAAAGTTAGTTGTTTTGAAGTTTTAAGTGAAAGTGTTTGATTTTTACTTGTTAACTAAAAGGGTAGTAGTGTTTTTTTTAGATAAAAGTGATTTTTTGTAATTATACTATTTATTTAAGGACATATTTATTTTTTGCAATTCAAAAAGCCATTGTGAAATTATACAATTATTGAATTCAAAGTGAAAATTAGGAAGTTTGAGCAAGTACATGTGCTTAACTGTTAATGCATAAATAAATTCTCAAAAGACATGTCACTCTAAAAAAAATGCTAATAGTTTTAAATTCATCAACTCAAAAATACAGCCTCTTCTGAGTTTATCAATAGCTAAATTGACATTTGCTAGTTTGGCATCATATTTGTCCAAATTGATTCCATGAAAATAAATTATATTTCTATAGAATGTCCTTAATGAAATTGAGACTTGAGGTCCATTTAAAATTGGGAAAAATTCATATTTACGAGATTAAGTATGACACATTTCATGTTTAAAATTTCAAAAATCAAATGTTAATTAAAATTTATTTATGAAATAATTAATTAAAATTAATTAAAAATATTAAGGTCACAATTTTATATAATTTGGCAACGGATTATCGAATTTATTGGTCACAAATTATTTCTTGATCATAAATAAAAAAATTTATAGGTCAAATTATTTAGTTCACAAATAAAAAAATTTATAAGTCACAATTTATTTATTGATCACAAATTAAAAAATTTATAGGTCACAATTTATTTATCGATAAAAAATCACAAATTTTATAGGTCACGACTTATTTTACAGTCATAAATTAACAAATTTTTATATCCCACATTATTTATTGGTAACCATTTATTTATTTCATTAGTTACATATTGTTTATTCGTTCCATATTAATCAATTTATTGGTCATAATCAATCAAATAATTTGTGACCATCACCTCAACACTTCCTCCAACATCATTGTCGCCAACATCACTGCCACCAGAACCACCACCACCCCTGACAATCAGTAACAACGCCGTCGTCTATATCTCAAACGAACAAACACCCACCACGAAAAAACTACCACCATGACAAAATCGCATCCACCACTTGGTTGATTAAATAGAGCCTCCAATCCACAACCCTCACCACAACCGCCAACACAACCACAACCACATCCACGTCAAATTCAAAATCAAACCACCATCACCACATTCACCATAGATCAACAACAAATCGCCGACTGCTCGTCATACCACCATCTTTCCCACAATTGCGAGTCGATTTCTTCACGTCGTTGCCTCCAAAACATATCGCCCAAATTTCCCTTCACTTTGCAGCCTCCAATCAAGCCCATATCAACAATGTGAAGTTTGGATCTACCTGTAAATAGATAGATTTGCGTGCCACTGGAGAGGAAGGCGACGATGGCGATTTCAGAGAGGAAGATGACATTGTCGTAGAGTAGCTCCTCAACCATCTACACTTGCATTCCTCATCCATTTTGTGTGGATGGTGATAGATGCAGGGAGTAACGATGGTGGGGGGAGGTAGGGAGGGAGAGTGCGCGCGCGCGCGCTCTCTCTCTAATTAATTTAATTAGTTATATTAAATAAATAAATACAACCTCATTTATGAAAGGGTAATTAACACATAACGTCCTAACCTTACATTACTATTGTAAAAAAGTCAATACCTTTATTTTTTTTTTTGGCATTTTCATCCTTATTTTCACATTTCATTGTGTAAAAGGTCATTTTTATCCATTTTTTCAATTAAAATTGTGAAATGACAAATATATCATTCACTTTAAATAAAGAAAGGAAAAACTAATTGCAATCATAGTCTCAATTTTTTTCGAAAGCGCAATTGAGTCCCAAATAAATTATTAAAAGGATAATCAGCACACTGTGTCCATACATTTCACTATTATTGCAAAAAACGTCCATACTTTTTATTTTATTTTTTGACATTTTCACCCTAATTACATATTTAATTGTGTAAACCATCATTTATATAAATTTTCATCCAATTTTTCAATAAAAAACTGTGAAATAACGAATATACACTCCTAATTAAATAAATAAATAATTAATTGCAATCATAGTCCCATTTTTATTAAAAAGTGCAAACAAGTCTTCAATAAATTATTAAAAAAATTAATTTTTAAAAAGTGTAAACGGGTCCTAATTAAATTAATTTAAAAAATTTTAAATATTAAAAAGTGTAAACGAGTCCCAAATAAATTATTAAAGAATTAGAAATTAAAAAATTATTTTTTATTTAAATATGAGGGTATATTTTTTATTTCATAGTTCTTTATTGAAAAATTGGATGAAAATAGATGGAATGATGGTTTGCACAATCAAAAATGTAATTAATGGTTAGAATGCCAAAAAAATAAAGGTATGGACTTTTTTGCATAACGGTGAAAGATATAGATATTATGTACCAATTGCCCTTTTAATAATTTATTTGGAACTCATTTGCACTTTTTTAAAAAAAAAAATTTGGGAGTATGGTTGCAATTAGTTTTTTCCTTTTCTTTTTGTTTTATTTAAAGAGAATGATATATTCGTCATTTCACAATTTATTTATTGAAAAATAGATGGACATTTTGCGCAATGAAATGTGGAAATAAGTGTGAAAATGCTAAAAAAATGAAAGGTATAGACGTTTTCAACAATAACAATGAAAAATGAGGACATTATGTGCTAATTACCCTTTATGAAATGTTAAACTTAAAACTTGACTAATGAAATGTAAACTTTAAAAATAAGCTTAGATGTAATTTCCTCTTTAAAATTCATATAAGGACGTCCTCAAGTGTAAACATATTGGGCTTCCTCAAGTAAGAGGAAATTGATATAAATAGCACTAAGCCCCAGTTTGTTATGAATTAAAATTAAATTTTTAATAAGTTTTGATAAAAGTTGATAAAATATGTTGTTCAAAAGTTATAGATTATATAAAATAGGTAACTAAAATTAATTATTAATTTGACTCGATCAGGGGCTAAATGAGGTGTAAAGCACAACAATTGTAGGACCTTTCTATATAATTTATGAAAATTTTGCATTTTTCATCCTTAACTTTTGCAATATGCTATTGATCTATCCTTAACCTCCTTTTTAGCATCAGGCATCTGCAATTTTTTATTTCATTACAAAACACATCCTTCAGTCCATTTTTACCTTTAAATCCAATAAAATTATGAATTTATCGTCCTCTTTATATAAAAAAACAAAGAGAACAAGTAAATTATAAATTAAAGCAGAATTGCAGTAATAATCTCAAATCTTTTTTAAAATACAAATAAGCCATCTTCTTCCCAAAGTTTCCCAACTTGAACCACCACCTCCCCACTCCACAACTCAACAGCTAGTCATCGCGGCCACCCCACCCCTACAACCCATCAATCCAATCATTACTATTTAACAACTAAAAAAAGAGAAAGAAGGGGAATAAATAAATAAAAAAAAAAGGTAATTAGCACATAACGTCCCCACCTTTCATTGTTATTGTGGAAAACGTCCTTACATTTCATTTTTGATATTTTCACCCTTATTTCTACATTTCATTGCGCAAAAGGTTATTTTCACCTATTTTCTCAATTAAAATTATTAAATGACTAATATAACATTCTCTTTAAATAAAACAAAAACAAAGAGAAAAAACTAATTGCAATCACTGTCCCCAATTTTTTTTAAGTCTAAATAAATCCCAAATAAATTATTAAAAGGGTAATTAGCACATAATGTCCCTATCTTTCACTACATACCTTTTATTTTTTTTTGTCATTTTCACCATTAATTACACATTTAATTGCGCAAACCATCATTTCTGTCCATTTTCATCTAATTTCTCAATAAAAAGCTATGAAATGACGAATATACATTTTCATTTAAATAAAAAGTTAAAAAATTAATTACAACCATAGTCCCAATTTTTTTTAAAAGTGCAAACAAGCCCACAATAAATTATTAAAAAATTATTTTTTTTTTAAAAAAGTGAAAACGAGTCCCGATTAAATTTATTTAATAATTAAAAAAATTTAAAAGTGCAAACGAGTCCCAAATAAATTATTAAAGAATTAAAAATTAAAAATATTTTTTTATTTAAATATGAGGGTATATTCATCATTTCACATCTTTTTATTGAAAAATTGGATGAAAATAAATAGAAATGATGGTTTGTGAAATTAAATGTGTAATTAAGGGTGAAATAACAAAAAAAATAAAAGGTAGGGACGTTTTTTGCAATAATAAAGAAAGGTATGGACATTATGTACTAATTACACTTTTAATAATTTATTTGTGACTTATTTGAACTTTTTTTAAAAAGTGGGACTATGATTGCAATTAGTTTTTCCTTTTTATTTTTGTTTTATTTAAAGAGAATGGTATATTGTTCATTTCTTAATTTTGAATTGAGAAAATAGGTGAAAATGACATTTTGTGCAATGAAATGTGAAAATAAGGGTAAAAATGAAAGGTATTGACGTTTTCCATGATAACAATGAAAGGTGAGGACATTATGTGCTAATTACCAAAAAAATATGGCCCCCAGGGCAAATCTCCCAGTGGCAAAGGGGAGGGCGGTTAGGGCTCAGCGCGGTAGTGTGCAGAGTTCGATTCCCCGCAAGGTGGTATTGGCTTTGTTGCAAGCGGGAGTTACCATAGGGTTAATAGCCCAGGCCTATCCATAAGCTCTCCACCCTGGCTCCTGGGAACTTGGGAGGCACATCTTGCGATTTACCTCCTCCACGGGGGCCCAGGGCAGGGTCGGTGGGGGACCCTCATGGTTGGGGTTCAACCTTTTTTTTTTTTTCATCAAAGAGATATGACCATTTTTGGGATGCATAATTTTAGATTACTCTATTCGTGCTTGAAAAATTACCCATCGATGGCACTACCGCCGCCACCAAATTTCCTTCTACTGCCGAAATTGTTTTTGGAACTTACTCCTTCATGGATTGTTTAAAGAGCAGAAAAAAGGGTAAATTATTATGTTGTTAAAGAAAGGAACCCGCTTCTTCGTCTTGTCCAACCAAACCCGAAGTCTGACTAGCTTCATCCTGTCAACTGAATAAGTCTTTAAATCTGAAAAAAATCGGACCGATCATTTTGAACAACTACAAAGAAGAAATTATCCAATTTTTACGATATTTTACCTTATACCGTATATGTTTTATGGTTTTAGCATGTAATTGTAAGTATCTACTGACATACCAAATATTCTCACTCACTGTGGAGCTTGGAGTAGTGGTGGATGGTGAAGGTGGGTTTGGCCAGTAACATCGAAATTTTTGTGGTTGGGAATTTGGTAGAATTCGCCGAGGAAATTTTGTACGGTTTTTTGGGCGTAGAGGTGGGAATTTTAGCTGGGATGGAGGTGGGATTTGGGGATCCTGCTGCCTTTGGGGTCTTCTTTTGCCTTCCTAAACTCGTTTAAGTGGAGAATTTCCTTTGAGATGTGAGCGAAATTCAATTCTTCAATATTTAGCACTTGCTTTATTTTCACATTTTTAAGAATTATAATTGAAAAACATTCTTTATTTTGCATAAAAAAGTAAAGATATCAAATTCACTATGCAAACTTGGTTCTTTGATTGTTATATCCGTGGGAGAATCCAAATGAACAGGAAAAAAAATAATGCATCGAGTTAACAAACAAACCGGCACTTTGTGCTACTTTCCCAAACCCATTAGCCAAACCACTACTAGATCCACCCAGATCCACACCAAATTGCCACCACAAACACGCCTAAAACAGCCCCTATGACCTTCAGTACACCACCGTACACGGCGGAGGAGGCCGACGTCTTGGATGAATGCTCGGCAGCCAAAGACGAGCGCGGCGGAGACGGCAGAGGCTGAACAAGAACAGAAACCTTCATCCCATTAAAGCAGCCACCAGTCCCACAAATAAAGTAGTACCTCTTAGCCTTGTTGAGAGGAATGAAGTCCTTTCCACTTGTCCAATTCCCCACTGCACCTTCTGTTGTACAATTATCATACCCTGTTTTGTTCACTTCAAACACGTTGTACTGTGTCTTCAGGTACCTAAATGCTAAGCACCAAAAACCCACAATGAAACAAAAATGTAAAAGTTTATGCTTACAAGAAAAACCCACAAAACTGCTACTAATAAGAATATAATTCCTTAGAGACCTTCCCCTTCTTTAGGTTTACAGGCCATATACTACCTGAGTAAGAAAATGACTGACTACAAATTTAAGACTTAGTATTGTGTCTTCCAGTGCCTAAATGCAAGAACAAAATTATAAAAAATCTTAAGGTTACCAAAAAAATAAAAATAAAAAATAACAACAAAAAATCACACAAAATATAACAAAAATGTAGAAAAGTTCAAGGTACGGCGTCTTCTGGTACCCAGATGCTAGGCACAAAAATCCCACAAAAAATCACAGGAGAAAATTTACACACACACAAAACGTAAAAAAGTTTAAGGTTTAAGATTTGTACATACATATGAGGTCACCAACATAGAAGGTGTGGTTGTTGGCCCATAGAGTGTAATTGATACCGGGGTTCCAACCCTTGTTTGCGCCGACAATGTGGTCGGTGGCGGAGACGGTTGTGGCAGCGTGGAGGAGGAGGAAGAGGACAGTGGCGGCGAAGGTGGCGGTGAGGCGGAAGATAGAGAGTGGCGGTGAGGTGGACATGATTGATTGGTGGTAGGTTTTTGGGGTTTGTAGATAACTTTTTGACTGTGCTTGACTGGCAAATGAACGTTAAGGTATACGCATGGATTACAGTTAATATAACGGATCCAATGGAAGATCTTCAAGTATCCAATAACAAAAAAATATATATAAAAGTATTGTTTGGCTAATTTTAAAAGAATATTTTTAATTAACTTTTATTTTTTAACCTTTTAGATACAATTACTCTATACAAACATGCTGAATGACTGGTTCAAAAATAGAGAGAACACACAGATACATGATTGAACAGTTTGAAAAAAAAAACCCCCCAAACTTACATTGCCAAGTCAATCAGTCTGTTTTTTTATCCATCTTTGAGCCTGTTCAAGTGACAATATTTTCTTAGACAACATTATTTTAAAATAAAAACTACTTATTTTGAGAAAGTTCTTAGCCAAAGGTCAAATTGTCACACTTATAATTTTAACCAATAAAACAATTGGAGTTTTCTTTAATAAGCTTAAAAAGAAAGCAAGTTACTTTTAAGTAATAAATTTACCCTTTTAATACATATGTTGGATAAAATTTCGGTATTAGTAAATTTATGTTTGAAAAATGAATTAAGGAGGTTATATTGGTGTACCACTTTTTAACTTCACTGAAGATTTTAATTTGTATCATAGTACTTATGTTCCCACATTTTTAATCTCACTCTTATCGTTAATCTTTCATTAATCAGCACACTTGATTCTTGATGGAATTTTGTCCAAATATTTTATTAGCATAATTTAAAATTGAGGGCAAATATTTTTATTAAACATTTGTATTTCTTATTTTTCTTATTTAAATATATGTGAAATAAATAAGTCTTTTTATGCACTCCTAACAGATTTTTTAGATAGAAATTGTCATAAAAAACTAGATATGCTAACTAATATAAAGTTGAGAATAAAAAAGGAATTAAAAAATGCACTCCATTGCTTTATTAAAAAAATGCTAAAATTTAAGTGAGGGCATAAAAAAAAAAAAAAACTGTGAGGTCCGATTTAAACGAGCTGGCCCGAAAGTTCTATGGAGTGAACTACATGATAATATTTTAGATTTGTCTGAAAATGCTGTTTTAAAACCAAAATTTGTTGCCCAATATGTATCATTGTATTGCCAATTGTTACAATGTTAAATCAAAGACTCCAAAGAATAATTTAATATCCAAATGAGATTTCTCAAAATGAGTTTAAAATCATCCATAAGCATAAGCATAATTCGAATAAATTTAGATAATGACACACTTTTAACCCTCTATTATTTTTAGGGACATTCTTTGAATTGGTAATTGAATATTAATGCAAGTGGATCACAAAGGGACATGAGAATGTCTCCTCATGCTTACCAAAGCCACGCCTATATCACATGTGTGGGGTCCCTTTATTAATATTTTGTAAGATTTGCAACTTTTTGAATCCTCTTTAATGTGAATTGCTCTATCCAACCATCAAAATTTCAAAATACAAGCCATTTTATCTTCTAGATTTAGTTTATTAATATTGTGGTTTATGTTTTGTCAAAGTTATCCATTTCTTTTCCATGTTTGAATGAACAAAAAAATTTAGAAACTTTCCCTCAAACTAGTTTTTGCGCCCTGCAATGCATGAAATGTAATATTTTTATGGTAATATTAGCATATCGAATATCAAGGAATTCGACAAGTTTTCACATAGAGTGTATTTGATTAGCTTTATTTTTCATGAAAATGTCATTTTTTTAAATTCAAATTCTTTTTTTTGGAATGTTTGATTGACAACTTTTTTCATGAAAAATATTTTCCAACTTTTGGTCACGTAATCATATTTTCCTAAAAAATAAGGAAATCATTTTCTTTTAAAATATGTGGTTTTTATTTTTTCAGGTAATTCATTCTCCATTTCTCTCTCATATACCCACCAATAAAAAATAGAAATGTATAATATTTTTTAGATCGAAAACTAAATCAATCAAAAACATTTAATTAATAATTTCAATACAAATAAGTTCTAGGCAATTAAATTGGCTAAAATTTATTTTATTTTGATACAAATTTCATGCTTCTAATCAAACACACCCCTAAATCTTATAGAAATTGACATGATAATTAGTAAAATTGAATAAGGATGATATTCTAGTAAGATTCAACTGAAAAAAATTTTGCTCGCCAAATTTTTTCACACACTTGCAAATGCTTGTTTGCAACATAGGTAGACAAAAATAAAAGAAATATTATGTCAAATTTTTGTGAGCTCTGGTGCAATATACTTAAGGTCATCTTGCCGAATCAAATTAAAAATATGACGAATACAATGCATGTTAAAAAGTTTTGCATCAAAATTTGTATTGAGTTGGTTAATTAATATTTTTATAACATTTGTATTAACATTAACATTAGCGAAAGTGAAACTATGGACTTTATCTTCGCAATAAAATTCTTGTAGTATACATTAAAAAGTTGAATTTGTTGTGAAAATTTAATGACCATAATTGTAATTATTATTTATACATAATTCAAAACTTATGCAGTGGACTGCGGTGTAAATATAGCTTTTATGGTAACTCTCTAATAACATATCAGAAGTAAATGAAATGACATCGCTACAATTTTATAAATCATCAATTATTTGTTATTTTCTAATAAAATATAAATTAATAGCATTGTTTTATAATGTACCTCAATCGATCAGTTTGTACCTTGGTTGAAGACGTGTTTGCATAAATCCCATCGAGCGGACTCTTTTGAGTATGGATAGCATCAACTCGACAGTGGCTACCAACATAGCCAGCCATGCATTTTCTCTTTGTTTGGACCAAAATGAAGTTGAGCATACCTACTATCGACAGCCCCAACAAGAGCAAGGCATTTTAGTTATGCATGTTGTATTAGGTACCAATGTTTTATTTTCAAGTGAAGTCATTTTCACAATAATTGCCTATGCTTTTCAAATATGCTCTCCATTCCTCTCTTCTTTTTTCGTGAAGTGTTTCCAAGATTTAGAAATATATACAAGAGTTTTTTTTTTTTTCTTTTTCCTTTAGAGACTGCTTCTTCCAACTCGTCATCAGGCTCAATGGTTGGTTCGATAGTACCTGCATTTTCTGTAGTTAGTGGGTCGCATGTTTGAGAAAAATTGTTGACGACAGTATTGAAACTATAAAAATATTATTGGTTAACATCATCGTCGAGGTCCATGAATCCAGTGTAATCCATAATGAATTTTGTTGAAAATTTAGGAATAAGCATAACTAATAGAAAGTTGAAAATAAATATTTAAAAACAAATTAACAACGACATAATATTTGAAGAAATATTAGTACAACAAAATTGTAGAGAATGCCAAAATTTGATGAATTTGGTTTTTCCATGCAAACTGCTTAGCGGAGGCGTAAGCTCGCCTAGCTAACCTACGCTAACATACCTAAATATGTTACTCTATTTAGACACCCTAATGTCAAGCCTTATTATTTCATGTAAAAATTAAGGAAATGTACAATAACATAAACAGATTACTTTCCATTACAACATTTGCTACAACATTCGACAGCTTCCCAGTAAATTCGACGTATGCTTCAAATTTCCAATATTTCGACATTTTCATTACAAACGACATTTTTAATAATTCCACCCCTCACTAAAATTTCGACATTTTCTACTAATTTTGACATTCGTTTTCCGGGACGGAGCCATGAAAGTAATTCGGTACGAACACAATTTATCGATGTTGAACGTTGGGGTTTTTTTATGGATTTAATGATGGTAAAAATATAAACAATGACAATATTAAAAATGACATAGTTTATAAATTACACTTATTTCTTGCGAGTTTTCATACTTTTATATCATTGTACAATAACTTCATTATCGAGAAGTTTCAAAAATATATTTTTCTCTACATAAATAATTGTGCTATCATTCATTCATTGATCACCCATCCGATTACACAATCTATTATTTACAATGCTCGTTGCAAAAAAAACTCTCCACAGTAGCAGTAGCAACCGATAGAATCAATGCTAAAGTCAAAAGTTTGTAAACCAATGGATATACCACATTTTTCTTTGTCAGAACTAACTTTTTTGCAAGATCAACCAGGTCATTCAACCTTTCAAACTATATGTTAGAGCACGTGTCAAAAATATAAGTCTCAAGTTGATCATGAAGTACAACGATAATGGTTTTGGGCTTCACTTTTGGGCTGGGCAGTGGGCATATTCATTAAAAAAATAAAAAACAAGACACAAAATACCTTCAAGAAAACTGAGAATAATTTTTAAAGAAGAACGCAACACACATATTCGACTTCTTTCAGAATGTATCTACAAAAAATGGGTTAAACATTAAAAATGTCACTCTGTATCATCAAATCCCCTTTGTATTAATGGAACCTAAAAATATAAACATCGCATACAAACTCTAATTCAAAGAACCAATCAAGATTCAAAAACTCGAGACTCTGCATTTGCGTGAGCAAAGATAAACCCATTACCCATTAAATCTTAGTCGTTTTATTCCACGAAGCCATTGATCTCAGCATAAATCCAGATGAACTCTGAAGATTATCTTAATTTAAGCAAAACAAATATTATCAATACAATGAAAATGAAAATTATTCAATTACATGATAACTTGACAGTAAAAAGAATACCTTTATTTGGTTAGGTCGTGTGAGGCCAAGACTGGCTTTGGCAATTGAATGAGCCATTCACTTTGCCCTTTGGAAGGGAGGGGTGAGACTATAAGGAGAAATACCAGATGAGTCCAAATTGAAAATGGACAACTTACAAAGATACCCTTAAAATTAAACATCTTTTGAAAAATCATTTGAAAAGTATTTTGGAAGTAAAAAATATTGTGTAAAAATAAGTATTGCTTTTCAAAGTTAAGTGTGACATACAACTTTTATTAAAAAGTGACATAAATTTCAAGAAAGTGATAGAAAAAGTGACCAACATTAAAAAAGTGACAGAAATTTTTTTTTAAAAAAAGACAAACACTCAAAAAAGTGATAAAATTAAAAAAAATGAAACACTAAAAGAAATATGATAAAACATCAATCGATAACTTATATTTGTCACCCAAAAAGTGAGAGAAATTTAAAAAAAGTAACAAACAATAAAAAAAGTGTCAAAAAAATGACACTCTATTAAAAAAAGTTGCAAAATAGCAATAAAAACTTATGTTTGTCACTCAAAAAGTGACAAAAATTTTAAAAGAGTAACAAACAATAAAAAAGTAACAAAAATTTCAAAAAAATGACAAACACTAATAAAAAAAAAGTGACAAAAATTTTAAAAGAGTAACAAACAATAAAAAAAGTAACAAAAATTTGAAAAAACTGACAAACACTAATAAAAAAAAAGTGACAAAACGCCAATTAAAACCTTAGAATGAATACAAGAATGATTGATTTTCTTCTAAATTTTATGTATTTATGATTATGTTTCACTTTTATTAACTAAATAAGTAATTATAGAACATAACTTCATTTTAAGAAAATATAGAATTATGGGGAATCGAAGAGACTTGAACAAAGAAATTAATGTATTTGAACGAAATTTACTCCATCATCATCCTTATTTTCAAAGAGCTGGGATGCAAAAACTAGTGCAGTAGTATTTCATAAGACGAAAACCAATTTAATACAATTAATATTCAACCAAGATTGAAAAAGTAAAACAAGTATAACATTAACAGAAATTATAGGAAAAATCCTCTTCACTAAAAAAAATTGACAACAACCCATTTATCAAAATTCTACCAAATTCCCATCAGAATCAGCATGGTAATGCACAACAATCCCATTCGGATCCATTGACACCAATTTCTCCAGCTTGATGTTTGGGGCCCGTTTGACTGAAGATTCTGATGCGTAGAGGACCCGGTTCTTGAGGCGCAAGCTTCGAGTCCTTCCTAATATGGGTTTTCCATCATAATTTTTTGCCTATTGTTTCCTACAAATTTGTAAAGCTTGTAAAAAATTAGTGTTTCTCCTTCTCGTCCAGTGGCCTCATGGTGAAGATGTAGTTGCTCAAATACCTCGAATCCCCCTCTCTCTCTCTAAAACCACCATATATTCTCTCGCTACACTTGAGATTTTTGTTTTCTGATGGGTTTCACAGGAGCATTGACAGAGAAATAAGAATTTAGGGTAAAAAAAATGGTCACAAGAGATTTTGGGCATAATTAATACAGAGATTTTATTTTTAATTAGTTTTAAGTTACTAATTTAAGGGTAACTTACAAAAATACCCCTAAAATTAGGTGTCTCGAAAATTCATATGAAAAGTGTTTTAAAAGTAAAAAAATACTGTATAAAGTTAAATGTCACTTTTTAATTAAAAAATGATATAAAATGTCATTTTTAAAAGTTAACTGCCATTGTTTTTATTAAAAAGTGACATACAATGCCACTTTTTATTAAAAAGTGAAGTTTGTCATTAAGAAAAAGTGTCAAACACTCGAAACAGTTACAAAACATCAACTAAAACCTATATTTGTCACTCAAAAAAGTGATAGAATTTTTTTTAAAAAAAAGTGACAAACAATAAGAAAGTGACAGAAATTTCGAAAAAGTAATAAAAAATAAATAAAAAAGTAACAAAACACTAATCAAAACCTTAAAATATATCATTGTTCTATAAACATAGCAATTAATATAAAAAAACATAGCTTAATACGACATGACTAGCATTGGTAATTAAATCACAAACACATCGATGACAATAGAAACAAATATATGCTTTCATCAACTGATACATCTTAGAACACACCAATCAAAATTTATGTTTGTCACTAAAAAAAGTGACAGAATTTTTTTTTTTTTTTTTTTAAAGTAACAATCAATAAAAAAAGTGATAGAAACTTCAAAAAAATGAAAAAAAAAAAAAGTGATAAAACACTCAAAAAAGTATTAAAATTTAAAAAAATGTGACAAACACTAAAAAAAAAAGATAAAACATCAATCAAAACCTTAAAATATATCATTGTCCTAAACATAGCATAATACGATATGACTAGCATTGGTAATTAAATTAAATCACAAGCACATCAACGACAATATAAGCAAATACATGTAATTAAATCACAAGCAAAACAATGACTATATGAACAAATACATGCTTTTCAACTGATACATCTCATAACACACCAATTGCAATAATTTATCAACCTCAACCTTGTGTTGGACGAGTCTGAAAGTATTACAACTAAGCTCATTGAGATTTTGCTGATATTTCAAAATTCAGATGTAGAACACATTATACAACCAAGACTCCAAATGCCACATCTGAACTGAAAAACAAAGTCAAATTATAAAAATCAAAACACGAAAACTTGCACACACCAAACCAGACGATGTTTCTAAACAAAATAGAAACTACATTGAACAATAAATGCTGGAGATATTTTGGCAAAGTATTTGGCTAGAAACTTAATACACATGTTTTGGTGACATTTCTTGGATTTTGCTGTATTAAGTATGCTTTCTAAGAGAAGTGTGAGTTGAAATGACTGTGACTCAAATTTCAAGTGATGTGAAAGTTTGATTCGAGAGGAAGTCTTCATAATTTTGGTTTAGAAGTCCGAATAGATAAATGATCAAAATTTATACTTGTTTGAGAGTTTGATTGAGATAAAGACTTTGAGATTAAAGATTCTACTTCATCCATAACTCTAACATTTGGCTCCTACAAATACTCCACGAGGTATAGGTCATTCATAATTAGATCATTGTTGTATACATTAGAAATTTGAAAGAATTGTTTAGATTTAGATTGAGAAAATCAAATTTTGTAAAGTCAATTTTAGTTTCTTTGTATAATAAATTCTTCTATTCTTCAACAAAATCTTGGTCGTTGTGTGATCCATTATTTTTCATATTGCCTTTATTTTCTTATCTTTATTATTTGGCCCGAATTCTCAACAAAGTGGTATCAGAGCAATTCTGGTATCTTGTTTGTTTCCCAACACCATATTTAGTAAGCAAAATTACCTACCTTCCTTCCTAATGTGGGAGATCACAAAGAGACATGAATTCTTGTTTTTCTATAGGAAATTAAAGAAAGAAAAAAACCATCCAAAGTGAATATTTATTTTCCAGTGCTTGTCTGCATGAAAATTCTCGTTTCCTGGTTTCTTATTCTTTCTTTTTATGGTTATCAAATGTACTTAGGGGAAAGCAGTTACATCTGCCAAAATTTTGTTCCCTTGAAGGTGCAAAACATCGATCTCATCCAGATTATTTGAATATTAATTATTTGCAGTAGTACGATTGCTTGAGGGTTATAATTTAAAGCCAACACAATTGAAGCTTGTCGACTCGATGTAGATTTTCCTCCTGGATTAGTTTGTATTAGTTGTGTTGGATCATCGAATAAGACATATTTCTTTCTTTCAAAGCATGCTTCCAATCTTCATTCAAGTGTTGATCATTAGAGGTTGTGTCACAGTTTTTGAGTTGATAAACCATGAAGTTGAAAATTTTGATAAAAGTTAAGTTTTTACATTTCACATGTTAACCATAATGGAAGTTCTATTGGAGTTCGAAGAAATATTATTCTTATAGATTATTATTTTTTTATCTAAAAGGAAAGCACCACCTACTCAATCAAACGGGTGATTTTCTCCCCGACTGCAGATGCCGTACTGGCCCTCTAAACTGAAAATTACTACGAAAATACCATTTAGTTAAAAGTCGCACTCGGAATTGTGCTCAAGCTATATTATCAGATGGCCACATTTGATTTGAACAGAAAATCCAGCAAAACTTATAGACATTGGGCAAGAGGAAATGGAAAATATACAATTGAAAAACAAAACCAGTTAATGAGAAAAATAGCATCATAATGCTTGTTATTTCGTACACTATCTATAGTGGCATCAATCTTCTATACTTGAAAAACCATAAAAATGAGAAAAATATGACCATTCCAGTGACTCCAGTGATAATCAGAACCCATTTGAATGCTCCTGGATAATCAAACATTGGTATTGCAAAGTTCATACCAAATATCCCAGCAACTACGCCAAATATTGCAACAACAAATGTTGCAGTAGTAAGTAAAAGCTCAAACTGTATCAGCTGGTTACGAACGTTATCCTGCACACAGATTTTCAAAATTGTGTTAGTTCATTGATGGGTGAAGAACTCATAAGACACTGAATAATTGTTTCGTCTAACTCTGGGGCTTTCGGAAGCACAAATCATGTTATTTGAATTCATCTCTCTTCAAAAATAACTGATTAAATGTCACAACCATTAAGACAGTTCTATTTTGGACTTCAGCATGGATATAATGGTTGAAACATGTGCATTTTAATAATTAGAGAGAAAATCTATGAAAAAGACACGGACTCGCATTAGATCCTTTAAGCCTGAAGAAAAATCACACAATGTCATCTCATAATCAAGTGATTTTGTTTATTTCGTCCCCACTTAAACATCTATCTGATGTTCGATTGTCTGAGAGCCATATCCATTTTGTAGAATAAAGTTATTCTAAAAAAAGGGATATAAATCTCAAACAGAAGCATCGAACCTCTGAACAGCGGGACCAGAACACCTAACTTTACCAAGTTACGGGGATGGATTTCATTTGGTTATCTTTGGGGTCAATAAATGACCTATTC
>CAIGRP010018715.1:0-12325 GCA_903798385.1 Fraxinus cuspidata
GACTATGATTGCTATAAATTATTTATTTTTTCTTTTATTTTCTTTTCTTTTTGTTTCCTTAAATAGATGGGTAAAATCGTCATTTTATTGGAAAAATGGTTGAAATGGACCTTTTGCACAAGAAATGCGAAAGGTAGGGGTGAAAATGTCAAAAATGAAAGGTAGGGACGTTTTGCACAATGACATTGAAAGGTAAGGACGTTTTGTGTTATTTACCCTTTAAAAATTGTACAATACTTTCAAGGGAGTAGAGAGGGGAGGAGCTCAACACCCAAAAAAAAAAAAAAAATTGTCCCCATGACTTCACCCGTGGATGCTCTCATGTGGCGTAGAGTTTAATGTGTTTTCAAAGTAATGTCCTCTAATTTTAAGTCATGTAAGATTTTAATGTCAATATTGATCATTAATGTCACACGTGAACCCCAGTTAACAGACTTAAATAGATTGGACTCCATAACCTCACTTTTGAAGGTTAAGAATCCCAAATCACACTAATTAAAAGGTTATGAGCCTCGTCCTAATTCTTTCTAAATATTAACCATAAATTAATAAGTAATTGGTTAACGGTGGTTATATTCACTAAACATATCTTTTTCATATATGTACTACAATTTAATTACATTAAAAGTTTATAACATTTATTCATTATCACACTTATATTCCTTCTTTTTGCATCACATTCTTATTGTTAATATTTCATTAATTAGCAAATATTATCCTTTATGACGATTTTCGTCCGAAAATTTGGTTCGCATGCTTTAAAACGTTGGAAAATATTTAGTATCAATGTATTGTATTTGTTTTTTCTCTTATTCAAAAATAATATGGGTAAATAAGTTTTTTTTTACTTCCTCTTAATGAATTTTTTTTTTGGCAGAAGCCGTTATTAAGGCAAAATGTGTTAATTATGGAAAGTTAACAATAAGAATTCGATGAAAAAATTAAAGACGTAAGTATGACAATGAGTAAAGGTTTTGGGCCTGTAATTCAATTAAAATGTGGTGCTCCGATAAGAAAATGTTTGTTGAATATATTTAGTCATTGTTTTTAACACAAACCTTATGGTCGAGCATTGTTCAGTTCCGTCTATACAAATAAAGTGTCCATCTATTTAAATTCTTAAGCTATAGTTATTAAAGTATCTAAACTTCCAAACCTCTTTATTATTTAAGTTGATGCTTATAATTTGTATTTTTCAAGTTTAACTAAATGCAACAATTTATAGATCAATTGGTTAAATAAAAGCATAATGCTATTGGCTTAAACGAGTTATCGAAAACATGTCCGAATTTTATTTTCATTATCCTTATACATTGAGGGCCGAATAAAGTTGACTTTGAAGGAGCCAAAGGAGCCCAACTTTTTTATTAATCTAAAATTACATTGATGTAATTTAAATGATTCATTAATTTGAGTTTATAAATGACACCATAATGAATTGATATGATCCGGCGCACTATGGTGACGTTAGAAGAAAATGCAAAATGGTTGGTGAATTGCACTGGCCACTGATTAAAATAAAATTTTTGGGTTAAAATCGAGTTTTTGGTTCTTAGCATTAGGATCGAACATCATATCGCAATTAACCAACCCTTGATTAGTATTGATTCGAATTGAAGTAGAATCACGCCGAACTACCATCTTGGTTCATTCCCATGGTTCTAGTAACTTTAGCACATTCCTAGTAGAGCCAACAATTGATCTCGTCGGAGTCCAGTGTTACATGCTAACTATTATGTTCATACTTAGGTAGCATGAACAGTTGACACTGACTGTATATCGATTACAATATCTATATGTAGATATTATTGTGATATTTGACCTAAAGTCACGTGATTGTGTTTTCTATTCTTACTAAACATGTAGGTGAAATGCTTGTTTATTTTGGCCATTCGGGAGGGTACTAGTGACCTTGGATGCTTCGATGTAGTGTGACAATCAAGTCATTTTATTATGATCTATAACAGATTCAATACTTCTGTTTTATCTCAATTTTTTAAATTAATCAGAATTATATCATTCCATGTTGAAAATTTTTGAGGAGTTATAGCATCTTCAAGAAAAAAAAAATATAAATCAATTAAACTCTCGAACTTTATGCAGTAATAAAATCTGTAAAAGCAAGTATTGTTGACTATTGTATGTTTGTTGGAAGAAACAAATTTATTTCTTGGTAAATTGCTAAAGTAAAATTCAAAACTGTAAAAACAATAAAAAAAAAAAATGGAGCTTGTGAAATGCTTTGGATCAATTTATTCCTAAAGAACTTGAAATAAAATCTAAATAATCCAATCAGGATCTAACATCAAATATATTTTTGGAAATAAAAAGAAGAAAAAAAAAATTGAGCTTAAATCTTACAAGTTAACCAAGGCTAATAAAGAAAAATGAAAGTTCCCAACGGTCGAAAAGTAATTAATAATACAAAAATAATAAGACCCTTTACACTGTCCCCCAAAGTAACGTTCCTCTACACTCGTCACTCCCTCTCTCTCTCTCTCTAAAATTACTGTTCTATATCCAGCTTTCACCTGCGGTTCTGCTGGTATCGATTTATAAACAAAATTTTCATCTGTAAATTGTATATATCAATTTTCAAGCTATTCATATATAATTAAGTTATAATGGAGGTGGCAGTAATAGACTGGAAAAACATTGATTCAAGATTTGTGAGAGATGACGTTTATGAGCACATCAATGCCCCTCAATGGATCGATTTCTCCGTTCCCGATGATACCATTGACGACGAGGCCTGGTTCTGCAGACCCAGTAAGTCAAAACACACACACACACACACACACTCTGCCTTATGGAAGATAGAGGGCAATGTGGGTTATGATTTTCTTGGTTCTTGAGTGGATAATTTTATGTTAATAGATTCTGTTTGTTTCTTGTTTATAGATTGTAATCATCCGAAGACAGTTGAAGATTTATTTAAAGAGAGAGAGAGAACTCCTACTTCGAAGTCTAAGGTTTGTATTGCTTCGTATTTTTCTCTTGATTTGTGTAGTTTAGTGCTTGTTTTTCAAGAAAATTTTGGGACGTTGAAATCTTATAATTCTTAGATTTTTATGGTTAGATTCGAGGCAAATTATGCGTGTGTTTGGGTAGTCTATTAAGGGATAAATCTCACATTCAATAAAAATGAAAATATAGACCATTATATAAGGATTCAGACTACTCAATAAAGTTGACCTTCTCATCGTCCTGGCTTTCAATTTCGTCTCGCTTCCATCATAGTTTTTGAGTTCCAAATGGGAACTGAGGTTCATTTTTATGTCTGTTCATCATTATATGGTGCTTGTGCAGCTTCAGAGAGCAGCTAGTGTATCTGAGATTCTTCCATTTGGCGACAGAAATAAAAGGTACTGATTAAAAACCCAGCTCTGAGCAGTATAATTTGAACTGTTATTCATGTGTAATTTAGAATGTGACCTCATTTACAATTTCAGAGAAGCAACACTGAAGAAGAGAGGGGTTCAACCGTTCATATCACCAAACACGAAATATAATAGGATTGTTGAAGATGGTGAAAATCAAGATCCCAATTTTTCGACCCCTCCAAATCGCAAAGGTCATGGAATGAAAGAGGGGATCAAATCAAGCGCAGATAGGAAGAAAGAGAGTGATGATATCATGACAACGAAAAATCAAGCACCGAGGCTTAAAAGTACATTGTCAGCTCGGAATTTGTTTTCTGGAGGAGATCTACTGAACAAGGTTGCCGAATTTTGCAATGAACTGAAGAAACTGGCAACGAGGGGAAAGGATGGTGCAGACGATGTGAATGGGGGAAATGCAGAGAATTTACGAGATTTGGACGATAAAGAAAAGGAAAGGAAACCACTGATTCAATCAAGTCAAGTTAAAAGTGAAGCGACCGAGAAGAGCAACGCAAAAGAGAAGCAAATAAGGAAAAAGTAAATTTCTCTTCTACTACTTCTTGTTGTTTTATATGTTCCTTATTGGTTCTGCATGCAGATAAATACAAAAAGTTTAGTGATTCATATAGGCATAAAAGTGTGTTTTGAACTGAGAAGATCTTCATCTTAGTGATGGTACGTGTACATACTGGTAGGAAGGATAGGATAATTAAAAAAAGGGCTAAAAATATTTTACATTATAGATCCAATCCTCCCTATATGTGCACCAAACATGCACTAAATGTATTTGTTTGGAACACTCTAGTCAAATATGATCTGATGACTGCCCTTTCGACCACCAAATATGATCTGTAGGCTGTGTGAAGTCTCCATAATGTTTGAGAACTAACCATTTTGGTATGCTTGATGCAGAAGAAATGATGATGCAGAGAATACTCCCATATCTGTGGATGTAAAGAACATTAAGCGCAAAGAGGAAGAAAGCCTGTTGCAAATTCGGACTTCTCCTCCAACTCCACAATGTTTCTCAGCCAGCCACGGGCCTACCAAAGCCACGCCGTCTTACAGGTCGAAATCACAGGTATGCTCATATGTTTCAAAAAACTGTTCAAATCCTCCAAATTAAGTTGAATATGCAGAGAACTAAATTCATTTTATTTTATCACTTCAGGCCAATCAAATGTAACTAGATTTATTCCGTCTAAATCTCCAGGGTGGACATTTTAGCATGTTTACTATTAAGGAAGAAAAAGAAACTAGAATTATGTTCATTAAGTGTTTAGTCATATCCAGTACTGCATACCACACATGAACTTATAAATTTATTATCGCCGAGGACCATTCATTATCTTGGATTGTATGGTGCTTCATATTATAATTTGCATGGAGTTGGTGCCATGCCAAAGTATGCATTGATCATAAAAGTGAACTCAAAATCATGCATACACAAGTATAAATTACTGACTTGAATTGCATGAATGAAAAGCTTCAGGAGAGAGGAATTCTACAGGAGCTCAAACCTAACGACAAGGAGGAGAAAAGTGACGAACTCAGGCACAAGAACAACCACGGAAGACATGTTGCTGCTGCTATAGCTGAAAAGGAAGCAAGAAATTTGGATGTTTTTTGGTTCTTAAAGCCTTGCACCAATTCAAGTTAGTCAAATGATTTTTTAACAGTTTTCGTAGAGAAAATTATTTAGTCATTCTTTCATTCTTTCAGCTTTCCACAAATCTTGGATGTTACTTGTTCAATTATCTTGTTTCATCTTGATCCCTGTTCCTGATTCATTCTGTAGTTCGATGCAAAATTATCTTGTTTCATCTTGATCCCTGTTCCTGATTCATTCTGTAGTTCGATGCAAAATGCAATAAAAATTTAATCCTTCTCACTTTAAACTATTTTTCACTAAAATAAATTAGATTTCTTTCATAGATGTTGGCACTTTTGTTACTTTTGACATTTTTGCATTGTATTGATGTGGCGGATCTTGTGTCCAAACTGTTACTAATGTCTGCTTGAACAAAATAAATTAATTCAAGTATCTGCATTTGTTTAAAATGGATTGAGAAATGGATTACATAACAAGAGGAGGAATTGGACACAAACAAAGCCATGTTTGGAGAAGGTCAAGTTCAATATACATGCTCTGCAGTCTTAAGGAAAAACAATATGCCTAGAACCAATCTCACAAGAAACAGATGAACGTAAAATCAACCCTATATAATTTGCTTCAGAACCTAATAAAGCTTACTAATTTGATGAAGACAGAACTTGGGCCAGACTTTGGTAGGGCAATTGTAAGCTGATTCCTTTATAGGATGATGCTTGGCCGTGCCACTCTCTTAAAAGATGCACGCCACCATTTTTTTTTTATCAATCACAAGGTTTCATGGATGAAATCACTCGTAACCTGCAGTAACTCAAGAAAGGAATATGCAGCTTACATAATTGACTACTGAGAGCAGTAACCTTTTCCCAGTTGGCTTAGCCAAGCCCAAGTCCCTTTACTTTTAGCCAGGGTTCGCTCGTCTTTTTTTTCTCGGCTTTCTGATTAAGAAATCAGTTTTAGTTAGGCCCCAGATCATTATTTAGTCGAGTGAACCCATCACTCTGGCCTATCATTTATTGATCCATCAAACTGGCATCTTACAGGGATAGTTCTTTATGAACACTGGGTCACAATTTCTTTAACCAAATAAAAATATAAAACTTCCCCTCTCTTTTTGACAGCCTGTATGTAAACAATCGTACAAATAGCATTCTTCTTCTTGCCAATCCATGTATGTATTACTTGACAAGATTGGCTGGTGGAAAATATTAGATTTTAAATTTTCTTTGTCAAACTGCCCACCCTATTTACCAAACATTCTATAATAGTAACAAGGCAATCCACTATCTATTTTCTCCCAATATTTGAAAAATCCTTTGCAATAACAGAATTAAGGAAAACAAAAACTCAGAAGCAAGGGGGAAGAACAGAGTGAACAAAAAAGTTATCCAAAAAACAAAAAGAGTCAATATGCTATAACAATAAGATTTCTCTTTTATTCATTCTCTGATTACACAGAAATTATCTTAATATAAACCCCTCAAGAACAGTTAGCACCGACAGCAAAACCATCTAGTATTTCCCACTAAAACCATTCCCTGACACTCAAGAGAAGCATAGTAAAGATACAAAAAGGAACCAACCATAAAATATTTCGAGATTTAAACCGGTTGCTAATACTGGAGGAATCCGTACGAAGAGAAGGGGCTTGATTATAAAATCTACCCAGTATTATTACAAAGCATAAAATTGAAGATCCTAGTACTAGCATACCTCAAACGAGGAAACATCCTACCGGTATAAAAACTTGATTCCCTCCATATATCCTCTAAGAATTCGACGAAAGGATTCAGGCTTCTGATTGGAGGAATATAAAGGGTCAAAGGGACTGCAGAAAATGCCACTGCAAAGAACATTTGCAACATCTCAACTATGCAGAATTGAAGAAGATGAAGAGATTTGCTGATTTGTGGATAAGTTGGAATAATAATCAGAGTGACGGGTTTTGGTATGTGTTAAGAGGAATTATTTGGGCTTGTCTCGTCCGTGCATTATTATTATTTTATTGATGGTTGGGTGGTTCTAATTGGTAATTTCTCGTACAATACAATGAGGAATCTTTATAGAAGACTTTGGATGAAAAATAATATTTTATACTAACTTTTTAATTTTCTTTTATTTATTAGTGACCAAGTCAACTACAAGTAAATAGCTTACTAGATCAACTCAGCCGTTGAGCTTCTTATTCGGCCAAGACGAGCTTAAAAACAATGGATCAAATTGTTGTGTTCTTCTTTATGATAAAAAAGATCAATATCTTTTCTTTTTCCGTCTCGACAGATCTTCCACAAGGATCGCAATGTCTTTCTACTCGATTAATTTTTATTTTTCTATTTGTTGTCTAAATTTGTTTCAGTTATCATGTTTGAGCCACATTATTTTGAAAGAATGTATTCTGAAATAGTAGATTGATAGAGAATTTGTGGTTGAAAAAAAATGAAAAGTTATTGATGTGATGAAAAATATTATTTTATTGAAGAATGTGTGGTTGAAAATGAGTAGAAAAATAAAAATGAAAATTTTAATGTGTACCAAACAAGGGCTAAATATACAAGTATTTTAAGGATAGATGATGAAAGCATGAAAGGATAACTTTTTAAATAGGATAATATAGGCAATAGGAGTGGTTTTTCGGGACCAAACAAGCCCCTTTTCCGTGTGCCCAAAAGCCCGGTTTATGAGCCCCTTTAAATTATGAAAGACAAGACACAAACTTTATTGTGAAATTTCTTAAAAGATACGACGTTTGATTTCTACTATGTTAATTAATCTTCCTAGGAAATTTCCTGATATGGTTAGGGTAGATAAGTACAAAATTATATNAAAAGCCCGGTTTATGAGCCCCTTTAAATTATGAAAGACAAGACACAAACTTTATTGTGAAATTTCTTAAAAGATACGACGTTTGATTTCTACTATGTTAATTAATCTTCCTAGGAAATTTCCTGATATGGTTAGGGTAGATAAGTACAAAATTATATAATTATGGAAGAAAGCAATTAGTAAAATCAAGAACCCAACAAGTGGCATTTTGTTGGATTGCAGTATTACAAGCCAACAGCTGTCCAAAATTGCTCATTTTGGAGTTTGTTTTCATTGACCTCCCTATACATTTTGTCAGCTTCATGGACCTCTTATGATGTTTCTGAAATACTAGAAACAGCCCACTTATTTATTTTAAAGTGTAGGAAAAAAAAATTAATTTGAAGTTATTATATCTTCTACAGGAAAGAAGTAACTTATTTTTGTTTTGAAAATTACTTATCTATTTGTAAGTAAACTTTTTTTACTTTTCAAGCTTAGCCAAGGATACTCACATGCGCTCAATTTAAATAACAACATAAAGAAATTGTTTTTCAACATTCATTTAAAATCGAAATTATGAGTATATTGTTTTAGGTTGATGCGAGTTGATAAGATTTTTTTTTTAATCCCCATTCCGAAGATCAAATTAAACTTTGAGAAAAAAAAAAAGGTTTTTTAAGTCAAGAAGTCAACTTTTTCTTATCTAATTAGTATCCGGGTTGATATAAAATATCCATGTTTATTAAAAATCTCATCGGAAAGAAACTCTTGTGCACTGTAGTATATGTAAAGGTAAATTGTGAATTCCATCCCTAGTTTTTTTTTTTTTTTTTCGTCAACCTTTGATAAGTAAGCAAATTCGGATCCGTATAACATTTTTCGTCCAAAAATCTATTAAATTTGTCAAAAGTGATTATCCAAAACAAAGTAAAAGAATAAAAACAAAAAGAAAGGAAAGGAAAATATAGAAAAACAAGCAAAAGAGTGAAAAGAAAGAAAAAAAAAGGGTTCTCCCATACCCCACAACCTGAACCCACCACTCGATGAAACCAAGGGACTTTTCCCCTAGGTTTCGTTGCCTACCCCCTTTTCACGAGATTTTCCCATGTATTTCGAAGCCATCAATGATGACGTTTCTACCCATTGATTAGGGGGAGAAACCCCTTGGTTTCTTCTAGTTACGGCTGAGGGGACTTTTATTTATTTATTGGTTACTCTCTTACTTATTTGTTATATTTTTCCTGTTTTGTTTTGTTTTGTCTTTCTATTATATTTTGTTTAGTTTAAGTTAGAGAGCAAGATCGTCATTTCCCACAAATTTAACAGATTTTCGGATAAAAACTGTCAAAATGGACCACATTTTGCTAATATATGAAGAGTGGTTATATTATCATCACAATTTTTATTTAATACACCACATTTTAATTACAATTAAACTCTTCAATCTTTGCTAATTGTAACAATTATTTCTTAACTTTTTTCCGTCGAATTCTTATCTTTAACCTTTGATCAATTAATACTCATCCTCCTTAATGATGATTTATATCAAAATATTTTGTTTTCATGCTTTGAAATGAGTGAAAATATTTTTTTCTTACTTTTTATTTTTTTAATGTGATGGAAAAATAAGTTATTTTAAGCAATTTTAATGGACTTTTAAACATAAAATTGTTATCAAATACAAAATGTGTTAATTAATGAAAAGTTTATTGATAAGATTGACATGAAAAATTATTATGAATATAAGTGCTATAATGAGCAAAGATTAAGAATCATAAATAAAATTAAAATTTGGTACAAGAAATAAAAATTGTGGTGTGAATATAATTATCCATATATCAAATGTTGATGTTAAAACTAGATGGAAAACAGGCTAGGGATAAGATTACAACTTTGGACAAAGGTTAGGGATGAAATTTACAATTTATCCTATATATAATCATGTCATGTATACGAAATCCGAAAGGAACTCCAACTTTTGGTGCGATCCCCTAGGAATTGAGACAATTAAATTTTACAAAATTAGTTTTATTAGCTCCCGATGTATTATAGAATGAGATCACTATATGTTTAAAGTGTGGTATTTGAAAGAAATGAATTAAGAACTAGGTTAATTAGTAAATTGAAAAAAAGATTGATTATGTCAAAATTCGGGAAGATCAAGGCCTAACTCAAGTGGTAAGAGTGATACCTTCTCAGGTCAATTGAACCTGGATTCAAATTTCCTTTGAGGGTAAAGATGCAAAAGTCAAAAAAAAAAAAAAAAACTGTTCAGTTTTTATGATTTCATTGATGGAGATCTTTCTTAGTAAAAGAATCCACAAAGGGGACCAATAAATTATTAACACAATATTTTATTTACTTTTTATTTAAAATGAGAGAAGCATTACGGGACAGAGCTGACCAAAGATTTCACATTACAATGAAAGCATTAGGACATTATAAATGAAATTGTTATATAGAAAAGTGATATACTGAATACAATTAAATTGTTATTTTATTTTTTTTATTTTTTGCTCTACGCCGATGGAATAATTCTTATAATAAATGAAGTTATTTTATGTATCAGGCAAGTCGCAATACAAGCATTTAAAATTTAATTCTCTTCATAAATTCATAAAGCATGAAATAAAATGAAAAATAAATAAAGATCTGTTTCCACTTTTCATGCACACAGTTCAATATAAACAAAATACTAATATTAGAATTTATTTTTAGTCAATGACAAGAATTCAAGAAAGTAACATGTAAAATTTTTATTTTATGTTAAAAAAAGTACCAAAAAGTGTATTTGATTAAATATAATGTAGTGGATTAGGTATAACAATAATGACGGTCCATATATTTTCCTATTATTACAAGGTAATTATAGATAAAGTGATTGACTGTTACTTGGATTTGATAGAGAAGCTCCTACAACATTTCACATGAATGGATAAAAAATAATATCAAGTAAAGACTATGAGTTAATGTGATGGTGCTTCTTTCTTTCTCGATCCACTTGCCTCCTTTTTCTTCCTCTCTTATTATTAAATATCTCGTTTGTCTTTCTTTTAATCTTTGCTAAGTTTGCCCTTCACGAGATGGACAATTTTTATTGGTGAGGACTGCAACGTAGGAGGGAAGGTATGACGTCGTTGTTGCGAAGAGAAAATTGTTTTTTCTTTAAATTTTAATGGTCGATAAGATAATTAGCATTATCTATTAGAGTTCAAAGTGGTGCGATTTTGAAAAGTTAGAGATCTAATCATGAAAACAATATTTAAGAATTCATTTCACAATTTCAATAGGTAGGGAATCTCCCTACAATTTTTCCTCAATCGTTAATGTGTAAGTTGGCAATTTTTGTTGTAGTAATAACTAGAGAAAATTTATTTCCTACATATAAAGGGTAGCAGTGTGGAAAGTCACATTTGTGACTTTATTTTGTTGAAATATTAAAAGGTAAATTGCAATTCTGAAAATACCTTACACATGTAAAACTTAATTTTTTAAAATTTCAGTAATTTGCAAGATAAGCAATAGCTTGCTTAATTTTACAATAACTAGGTATACAAATGTGCATTGCACATTGTATGGTCCTATACTAGTACTTCAAATTTTTTAACATATTAGATATATTATATTTGTTATAATGTTCTAATATTAAAAATAAATATTCAAAACATTTTAAGTTTGGTAATGCTAAACAAGTATAGCAAACCACATGTATGGAACATGTGGTTAAAAAATAAAAAGTAAATGGTAGTAGATGATATCAACCATTAGATTCATTTGCACTTGCATTTCTTATTATTAATTTTTTTTATGGACGACCGTGTCATCAACTATGGAATTAGCGTCATTCAAATGGATAGATTTTACTAAATCTCGTCGTTAGTCAATACATTTGAATTTTGATCAACAAATTCAAATTGTATTTTATTATTCTAAATTAAAATATTAAAATAATTCAGAAAAGAAAAGAAAAGAATTGAATTGAATTGAATAAAAAAGATAAAAACAAAAACTCAAATCGTTTTCTTCCACCCAAAACAAGAGCAAATGAATATTAGGATGTTTGCTTTTATTTACCTAAATATAGAACATAGACCATAAATTATTCATAAATAGCATTAAAATAATGAAATTAAGTTTTCATATTCAGCAAGTATTCGTAAAATCTACAAATAAAAGGGTTCTAGTTCTATCAAATATATCTTAAGAAATTAATCAATTACTATGCTGATAAAGTGTAGAAATTAATCTATTACATACATATTATTTGAATTGGTTAAAGATAAGTTAGTTTAAAACTATTATAAATGCAGTTTTCATAAAAAGGTGAAACCCTTTTCTGCTGTTCATTCACTTAACATAAAGAAAATATTCAATGTGCCAATCAAGAGCTAATTGTTGTACCAAAACTTGTAAATTAGAACCTTAACCACTTATCACAATATTAAAAGGTAAAATCAAAAGGAAAAACTTTATAATATTATATATATATATATATATATATATATATATATATATATATATATAT